>JAQGAI010002641.1:0-11970 GCA_034696905.1 Lepidocyrtus violaceus
TTATTTCGAAAATAAAAATTATCTTATTATGTCCTGGAATCCACTCATTATAAAATTAATGAAAGGGGAAAGCGAACTAACAAAATGGTATAAATAGCGGTACTGTCCCGATATCAGTTCACCTCATTCAAGAAAAAATAATAATAAAGTAAATAGTGACTTCAAAAGAGCTAAGTCACGCTGTGAAAATCTAGGAATGATGTGAATTTTTTCAAACTTTAATTTAACTTCATAATTGAAGTCCCTTTACGAAGATTTCTTCAGTTCATCTTGAAATCAGCTACAAATTGGCACTTAAAATCACCATTATATATTATAGAAGATGATGATGATGTCATAAATTTGACGAATTAAAATCTCTCATGACAATTCAATTCTGATTTTGTCGTATTTAAAAACAGTTTTTTTTTTAATATCTGTAAATCAAACAGATGGTATGAATGCATTTGCTCAATGTTTTAAATTTTTTTAGGAAAGCCCAGCTGCATGTAAAGAAAATATGTAAAGTGAGGAAACATTTTGAGAACTGGTGACAACTTTGGTAGCTTCTATTGAACAGAAAATCAAATAAAATGTCCAAAAAAACAAAATTTTGGAAAATTTCCTTTACAGTTTGACCTTTTATTGTAGTAATACAATTAAATAGGGTTTAAGGCGGCTCCTGCATATTTTTTAATTGGAAAGATTTTCCATGATATGAGCAACTAATTTAACATGCAAAGTTAATCTATTAAACTTCATTTTAAACGGCCAAACCTTAAAGAGAAAATAATATCTGGACTGTCCACGGGAATATGTAATTATTTTTTTAAGCATGATTTTTAGTATTAGCGTCTCATTAATGGAATACTGGATGATGATTTTTTGTTAAATAAAAGTGATTTTTTTACGTTGCTTACTTTGTTTTTTGCAGGTTTAATTGCTTCCGAGAATAAAATTTTCAATTTCTTTTCTCGGAATCGGGTCATTATTCTTGATTTTATTACGTAAGCAGTTGCTGAGTATGGGTGGACGGAACACACAAAATAGTATAAATAGCGGTGTGCTCACATCCATTCTCCTCATTCAATAATGGAAAAGTAAATTTTTAAAGTCTCTTTGCGAAGATACCATCGTAATCTTTATTGGAATTTTAGTAAAAGCTGATAATTAAGATTTTAATGAAATTTTAAATTCACAAAACAAAAGGCAAAAGATGATAATGTTTTAAATACGTTATGTTCAAAGTCTAACATTTAAATTACATGGGTCGAATGAATAATATAGTGACTATACAGCGGCTGGTCGTCGTACAGAAAAGAAAATTATGTAAAAATTATATTTGAAAAATCGAAAAAGGTATGGATGGATGGATAAAGTTAATAAAGGCATCCATATTTTTTTACACATTTTTTAGGGAAAGGTCATTGACCTTAGATGAGACAATTACAAAACGTTTTTCCTATGAAAATTCAAATCGTTCAAAAACTAAAAAAAAAAATATTTGTTGGAAACTTAAAATGAGCGAGCGACTCAGTCTGAGTTTCTTTAATCTTGACCTGGTCCAATAATAGATAGAACAAGACTATTAGAATCTGCTTGCAGTATTTTAATGCTTTATAAGCGGTTATGATGATGGTCCTTTCATGGAATGGAGTGGAGAACGTTCATAGAGTTGGAAGTTCTAAATGCATCAAAGGAACTATATTCTTCGTTGGCTTTTATTTCTTTGTTAGAATCAACTTTTAAGCAACTACTACTGCCTTAAAAAATCTTCCTACCAAAAACAGATTTGCAACTCATAATATGATGGTATGGTGTAAGTCTGCGAAGAAGTTTTGGGTAGAGTTGCTGAGTGATCGCACGGAAACAGCACCTAATCATTAGTTGACTGGCACTTGGTAAAAAGCAATTTCATTTCCAGCCTCCAGTGCTGAAATGGAGTGCCAATGAAACCGTAGCCAATACTTTGGGAGTGCATCTTCGAATTCAAGTTAACAATCGAAACTTTGAAGGAAGTTGTGACTGAGTTTGGTAAGGAGGGTGAGGATGAATTATCTACATATGTTCATCTAAATAATGTATTTTCCAGGTTTATGTAAGTTGTAATTTGGAATAATTAGTTGTAGTTGTTGCACTCAACAGCAATATCTTGTCATTTTGTCGTTTTAAAATGTGCTGCTACATACATTGAATTCTGTGGTTTACCAATCATAGAGAAAACCTTATCGCTCTGCCAGATGTCAATCTGTCTGCAATGTCTTATTTTTGAATAGGTTACAAACAGATTTCTCCAAACTCATGGTGTAAGTATGACAAGAAGAACAAATATTCGTGTAGGGACTTGACAATTATTTTATCTCGATGAGAAAAATTAAATTTTATATATATCAATGAGTTATTTGTATTCCTTGATTAATACACGTAATTTTATTTTGTATGCAAAAGACAAAGTTATTCATATTTATTATCATCTTGAGCCGTTTTTTTATTTCAATTTATATTTAAAATGCTCTAAGCTTCATTGGCAACGTAAAAACTCAGAGAAACTTATAATTGGACTTGAGCTGAAGTGAAGGAAAGGAAAATACGCTGTGCGGAAGGATCCAGCTTCCTTTTATATACTTCCAACAAATTCCATCAGGAACATGTTGAACATCATTACTATTACGTTGAATGGCATTATTGTCTTTCCTGCTAACCATAAAACTGGCCAGGTTGAACGTAAGCACTCATTGTCTCAAGTGAAATTTGATGAGTTCTGATTGTGCAGCTGCTATCATTCCATTTTAATGTTTCTAGGTAGCTTCGATAATGCAATTCGGTCGTATCCATTTCGCAATGGCTGCGTTAATTTACCCCACTAATTGTAAGTTAGAAGGTTTTGCATGCTATTTAACAGGGTACATTCATTTTTTAATGTCATATCTTATAATATGATGGGTCTTGCATAAAAAATTGGACTAGCGAAGAAGTAAATGTGGAAGAAGCTCATCGGCACCGTTTGTTTGTGAGACACAGATACGGCGCAACTGATTGTGAGTGAGCCAGCCAGCTCAAAACCCAAATCCGATATGAAATCTCACTAATCCGACAAGAAAAGGGTAGACCACACAATTTCTTAAAAGAATGAGGACAAGAAAGGTGAATAGGTATTACACTTCTTATTATATTACATTCCATGTGGAATAGCTTGAGAGGGCCGTCGTCCTTTTCTTATCTCTTGTCATACCAAATACCACCGCAAAATCCATTTTGTTTTCAATTGTTACAAATAAAGTTTCATTTCTGAAGGGCTAGTTCGAGTATATGTATCATCTATTGACATCAGATCATCACTGGTCCACCGCCAGCACCAGTTGATCATGTTGATGATCCGGTTTTGCCCTGAAGAAGAAGAAAAAAATCCCATTCTGGATCCAGGTATTATCCTTAGCTAAATAGGCCTTTCCTTATTATTATTATTACTATTTTCTCCTTTTCGCTGCATTCAAAGCGGTCCCCTTTTTGCCACTATGATACCTTCAGCCTCCAATCCAGTACCTTTGATCATATCACATAATACCTTTTACTTTTTTCGGCAATGTGCGTCAATCTACTCATGTCGGCATCTTAAGTGCTTGCAAAAAAACAACAACAGTGTTGTTGCTATATCTATATCTCTTTTGAGGATGTAACAATATCGGAAGATAACATCAATTCTAGGGGTTCAGCACAAGAGATTACTCTAGATATACCCATATTAAACCCTGGTTATATTCCTTTCCGAAATGTACAGAGCATATATTTGCCATTTTACTTTCATGTTTCATTTTCTAGAGATTAAAGCCGGGGAAAGGTTAAATGTGGAGCAACACATGCATCATTATAGAATGGGAATGGTTTAAAGTAAATCTACTTTCTCGAGTATTTGTTGTAAAAGTATGGAGCTTATCTAAATGAACCGATCTTTTTTTCACAAGTAGCTTTTACCTATCATCATCAAAACAGGTGTATAATTTTTTTTCGTATCCTTGATGTTTTTCAACAGCCTAGCCGTTTCTAATTTTGTAATAAATAATTGAGTCCCAAGTTAAGTATTTTCATCCTTTTTAAGCTTTTGACTTAACCAGGGACTTAAATTATTTTTGTATTGTTCTGCAATACTGCTATAATTTTCACAAAAGCAAAGCTAGTGCAATATAAAATATTCTCTCATTCTTTTTAACACTTCTTCAGGGCTTTCGAGATTGCTTTCATATGATTTAGTAAAAATTATCAAATTCTTTCTTACAATATTATCCGGATATAACGTATTTAAACGTAATTATCATGAAAAGGCAATGAAAAAAAGTAAAGAAAAAGATGTTTGCTGGAAGTGCTGCTGCTAATAAAAACAACGCTCCCAGTTAGCAACACAAATATACTTTCTAAAACGTCTTTAATGACTCTACACATTCCCTCCCAAAACGGTTTTCATTATTGTTAATATTACGCATTTCATTTTCATTCCTCATCCCTCCACATCCTGAATGAGAAAGTTATATCATAAGAGCAGAGTACCCCAAACTAAACATAAAAAAACGTTCACTGTAATCACCAGCAGCATACACACCACACGGTTCCCTTTTGTGTGGTTTTTTATACTTTTCACTTAAATCGTCATATCTCCCGTTTTTTTTTCTCGGTACAATTGGAGGGAAGTTGATGATAAAGAAGAGAGAGAGAGAGAGAAAAAAATAAAATGAAGCACTCGTCGAGCTCATGATTATTATGACTATGACATAACGGATGACAAAAGGGGAAAAGGGAGACCCCCGGCAGGGTTGTGTTCCCGACTGCTGACAAATAATAAAAAAGAATGTGTAATATTGTGCGTTTTACATGATGACGATGACAATGATGATGAGGATGGTGATAGTGATGATGATGATCATTTTCATTCCCGTACAAAAACTACTCCATAAAAATTACCCAACTTTTCATTGTCCTTTCCCTTTCATTATTTTCAAGCATTTTCTTAACCTCAACACAACACACACATGTGGGGAAAGTAATGAACATACCGTGATCATCATATCATTCATTTTTTTCATTTCTTCTTCTTTTCATTTTCCAGTATGAAAGAAGTTGAAATTTTTCTTGTCTTAGAAAAAAGGGAGAAACAATAAAATACTCATGTGCTCATCAGTCCTAATTTCCCATACGATTTTTTCTTCATGGGCTCATCCTCATTCTCCAGTCTTATTCCTTTCATGATTAAAAAGCCACAATACTATATGACATGGCATGATCCGAAGTGAAATAAAGATTTAACCCTCCGATTAATTCCCTCACTCCAGTATGAAACTTGATGTTTATTTTGTTCATTCTTTCTTAATGAAACGCCAAGAGTCAAGCGAAATTGCAAAAAAAAAAATATTACAAAAGAATTGTATAAACTTGGCGATCACTTTATGAGCTTTTCTGCAACTCACAATCAGGCTCACTCATCGTCAGATAAGGCATGGCATTATTTATAAGACACCATACAAGGATTCTTTTTGTGGGGAGCTGTAATCAAGTAAGCAAAGAGGTTGCTTTTTTTACTCACTCGTTATTTCTGCTATCAACCCTTTTTTTAATTTCTTATTGCACTCACAAGGGGATTATTGGATGAGTACTCTTGGTACAGTAGACAATTTACAATTTTATTTTCTGGAGGAGCTCCTCTCCCTTCTTCTTTCAAATCCAATTCACCAAGCATAACGAAAGCAAGTCTACTCCACTTGAAATATCTGTTATTCGCTCTCCTTCCCTTCCACCTCTTTTATTGCTGACATTTAATTTACTTTCCCAGAGGATAAATCCACATGTTTTCACCAACTTATTTCTCCACAAGAAAGAATCTTACTTCCCTTTGATTTTTACAAATACAATTTCATTCTGAGGGAGATGAGAGGGATGGAATGGGATGACAGAGGTTTAGACAGATAAATATGTTCGAGGCTGTATAAATAAACATATAAGTAGAAAAGGGTTATAGCTTTATGGTTAAAGTAGAACTACTAACCGTTAAAGTTATTAGCTGGAATGGAGGGAGGGGTGACCACCGTTAAAGTGGTGATGGGGTAACTGAACTATAGTAAGTCTTATTTCATTTCTTTAGGTACTTTCCAGATATGCGGTCAAATGGACAGTTATTACCTAAAAAATCAATATTTTTGACCCAGGGCGGGATGATAGCATGTGATTAAATAAAAACTAAAATAACGTAACAGTTACGTAAAGTTCGGCTTGGCTGATGTTATGTTATGATGATTGCTGGACAACGTAACGTAATGATTGACAATGCAATACATATAATAAGTTCAGTACAAAGGTTATAACTATAACTACGAAATGAAATCTTCAATTTCTTGTCCCCCCCCCTCCGTTCATTATCCTCCAATTTCTCTCCTATTGATTGAGACGAAATTGGATATTAGATTTTAAGTGGTTGTGGCTGCGGCTCTCCCACTTAAATTAGATTTGATTTCAAACGAATCCAATCCCATCCGGTCTTGATTGAATTGTTATCAACTTTCATGTTCTTGTCCGGGGAAGATAAGGAGGGAGTAACGGTTTTGCCGTCACAAAATAATAAATCAAAGCATGCATTCTAAAAAAACGATTCCAATGCCGATAAGACAAATGAGATATTTGTCATAAAAGAACAAATTCATCAAGTTCAGCTATTAATTTTTATCTCAAGTTAAAACTAAAGTAAGACCCCAAATTGCAAGATAGTTAACGACGGGATAATCTATAATTGAAATGCTTTCTCTCATAGACTTAATTTCATGCCAGGTCAAATCCCATCCAACAACAAATAATGCCAAATCCTGGGATAGGCCACTCCCCCTCCATCTGCCGGAAAGCCGCTCAACCACAAATCAAAACAGTGGATTGGGTAAGCGGGAACACGTTTGTTTTTGTTGCTTTTGTCGTCGTTACATTTTCGTCCTTCTTGATCTTGAGTAAAGAAAAAATTTGAGCAACAACAAAAATGAAAAAAGAGAATCTCAGTCAGTTTTGCTATGCTGTGCAGCAAAAACGATTCCAGTCCAACACAAACATAAACTAATGCGAATTGTGTGAGGATATCTTCTGTTGTGTTATTTGTTGTGACACGTTAGATTAGATAATCTACGCTAGGTTCTTAAGAGTAGGTTTATTTTTGTCGTTGGTCATGTTACGTTGAATACGTTTTAGTGTTTTTTAAGACGAGATGTGATAATTGATAGAGCAAATGTTGCTTTTGTTTTATTGCTACGTACGTTACGTGAGATAATGCTCGTTTGACTCGCTTCAATTGTGTTTTGTTGTCTTTTTAACGTACCTGATCTCCTGACTGTTGTTGGCCAAGTATTAAAATAGTTAACAGTTAAGGAAGTAGACCATTGTTATTAACTTATTTTTTAACTAGCTCGGACCGTTTTTGAAGGTTGACTTTTAGCCAAATCAGGTTAACTAGCTAGCTGACACTTCAAAAATCTCAAAGACGACACTTAACAATATTCAGTATTAATACAACTATTTAATGTGAAACTTTTTAAAGTGGGATTTGTAATTTTAATCATCAACCGTTTTAGAGTTTCGGAAAGATTCGAGACAGGCATAAAGTTAAATATGTGTAGGAATTAAATTTTTAATGTACACTTGACCAGACTGCTCGAAAAATTTTGAAATTTGGAGTGAAAGTTACATGGTCAGTGATCAAGGTCCCTGTAAGCTTTCGAGCTTTGGTTCCGTCGTGGTTTGAACTCATTTTTAATTCATGAGTCTGTTACGGAGTGAACAAGTGCGTCCAGATGTATTACCCACGCCCGGGAGGAAAATGTGCTTCTTCTTTGTCGTCATCCCGCCGGAGGATCAGGTGCAATCGCAAGGTATGTTGGCGATATTATGTTGAGCATAGTTAATTGTTAATCAGAATACTTAAACTGCATGCACGTGGTTTAATTTTTGTATTTGTTGTTACATTTAGATTGCTCCAGAGCCGTTTCCACCACCTCCGAGTTAACTGCTATCATGAAGCGAAATCCGGGTGCCCGTTTCATGTCCGCCAGCACTCCCGAAGAGGCAGAGAAGAAGGCTTTGGAAAAGATCCAGTTTACGAAGGAGGCCGAGTCCATTCCCAAGCCTGAGGTGCAGCCAAAAAAGAAAGGTGCCTAAACGGAAATGCAATATTTTACTATTTTAAATGAGCTTTGATTAATTAAGTTATCTGTAGTCTTGGCTCCATTCGTTTTATTGCTAATTATAACTCTAAACCGAGGTTTATCTTTTTTTTGTAGGACGCCAGTCATTCTCTGCTGTGGAGGAGTCCATCGGTGTACCAGCCTTGGATTCTCCAAAGACGCATGATTTATTAACAGCAGGGAGGGAAATCATCACCAAACAAAATGAAAAGGTTTTTGAGAGGATTTCCAAGAATCCGCGGATCCTATGTACAGATACAGAGTTTCCCACAATTTTGCAGGAGGGATGTAAATACAATGCCATGCATTTGGCAGCTAAAAGTAATAACTTCCAGGTTATGCAACGGGTTTTGGATATGGTCTCGTGCATTGACTTTTTGAGGCAGATTTACCCCAGGCAAACCGAGGAAGGATTAAAGTAAGTATAAGGTAGAATAGTGTAATTATCTAGTTATTAGTTTTAATGGTGAACTTTATTTAATTGTTAGTTAACAATGAATGTTTCATTTCGTAGAGCCTCCTGCAAACATCTCGTATCTAGTTATCTCAATAACCCGGATAAAATGATGGAGGAAACGCCACTCCATTTCGCTTGCAAGTTTAACGCAGTGGAATGTGTGGAGCTTCTGCTAAGCCATCCCTTCTGCGATACTTCGTTGAAAAATATGGAGAAGGAGACTGCATTTCAGGTATAGTAAAATCACTCGAAAATTAATGTTGTTTTAAGTTTAAAAGTGCCAATTTGTGATTATATTACGAAAATCTGAGTTTTTTTATGTTGTAGGTGATAGGAAGCCGGGATTGCAGCAAAGGAGCGAAGGCTCAAGCCATTAGGCAGCTATTTACAAATAGATACATCGTCCCCATCTGGAGAGATATCTCCGTTGACGGCGAAGCTCCAGTCCTGGGCAAAGTCAGTTTTATTCAAGACCTAGGCGAAGATATCCCATATCCCCTGTTACACGACAAGTTTCCCAATTTTTCAGTAAGTGAACCATTCAATTAAAAAACTCCATTCTCTGATAAAATATGTTCCTACGCAAGTGCTCATTGGTACTACTTATTATTTTTATTCATCACAGCTATCGATATTGAAACCCTGTAAACCTGAATTGGCCCCCACCGACGACAAATATAACGAATGCAATGTGAGGGTTTTCGCACACCATCCATCAAACTGGAGAATTCGGGCATTCGCTGGCCCGATGACGGAAGACAAAGCGAAAGAATTTCGAAAGGTGATGAAAAGATCGAGAGGACTACTCTTTGAGCTTGGATCACCTGACTCCACATTTAATTTATCCTTAAACAACGGTTACGAAAATTGCATCTCTCCACCAAGAAGTCCTCCATTTCATCCTGCAGATATTCAGCACTCCTCTGATTTATTATTACTGTCTCCAATCCGCTCAGCAGCGTCACCTCGTTTAATGTTTGAATCCGCCTCTGTAGTCTGTTCCCCGATAAAAGCGGCGATGGATCTTCGAGTGAGGGATGTTGAAAAGGGACTGGAGCGAATCTCGTTGGAGTATTGTATTGAGTTGGGGATCCCTTTTGCAGAGTATTGGCTGTTTTTGGGATCGTTTTGTGACTTATCCACAGAGTCAGGGGTTGATCTTCTGGAAAATCATTTTCGTAAACTGGAAATTGAAAAGGTAAAGTTTAGATTGCAATTTATAGTTATAAATAACATACTATCTATTTGTCAATAGTGTTTTAATTAATTTTGTCCTGTTTATTGTTGTCTGCAGAAAGAAGCGGAAATAGAGGAGTTGCTAACGTCCGTAAATAGTAACGGAAGTGTTGATCTGGATGACGTGATTGACCGTAATACATTATTAAATCTGATTGCAGTTTATTTTCTCTCCAATTACATTACTTTGTGTTATATTGTGTCTAAAACTTGGCTCCCTATTCTATTTTACAGAATTTGAACACTTAAAACTTAACAACAGTGGGATATGTTCGCCAAAGAGGGATTTAGATGGCTACTGTACAAACCCGAGGTGTCGGATGAACTCTCGGTTTTGTAACTGTGCCGATGTCGTGCCACCCATCCCATACGAAGACGCCAATTTTTCGTTCATGTACGAAAAAATCGAGAATATATTTCGCGGAATCGTCCCCTTGTCCAATAAAGAAATTCGGGAGCCCAAACCAAATTCTAGCTCAGACTCATTCAACTTTTCATTTTCAACGCAAGATGAAGATTTCGAGTTTCAGTTTGAATGGCCGGAGTTAGTAAACGAGCAGTTTGAAACTGCGCCTTCTTCTCCGGTCGATGATGTTTTTCAAGACTGTAACAATGCTTGTGTTTTCCTCAGCGGGTAAGAAACGATATGATATGATCGACTAATTAATTATAGTATTAACTTCATGCAAAATATAAATAGTTATGTATGTAAATCAGCACTAACTCAATCTATTTTCCATTGTTTAGGGATGATAGGCCTGGAAAGTTTGATTACCAGGTTTTCGTTCTGCTGAAGGATTTTAATGAAAATGTGGATAGTAATAAGCATCTTAGGACTTTTCAATGGCTAAATTCTATGCGGGCTCATGGAAATACTTTAGCGATGGGGTAAGTTGACCAAATCCAGTTTCTAATGGATTTTTTTTTAAACTCGGATCTATACTGATGTTTGTTAATACGTTTTTCTTAATATTTACCATCTAGCCGACGAGGAAACGAGTCCGGATATACACCCAGACCACTCTGGGAACCTTCGTTTGTCTCAACTCCCACTCGGAAATTGAATATCGAGGAAGGGGATGATGCGGACGAACCCAACAGATCCTTTTAATGCTCCTTAACTAAACCTCTATATCTACGACTACGCAGTTGCAAATTTTAACACAAACTAGGGATAATTATTATAATAATATAACGTCATATTTTTGACTTAACATTACGATTTATGTAGTTATATGTAGGTATGTTCAACTTAACTAACTTCATCATACTATTAATCCGCATTGTTATATGACGTGTGTGTTTTTAACTAACTGGAGCCGTACCATCCATGTGCCTTTTTTACTATATGATTAATACCAGAGACTAAACTAATGTTTTAAAGCAAATTTCAAGGATTTTAGATTGTTTCGGACGAACACCATAAATAATATAAAGTTTATGTATATTTTTTATCAATAAGGTACTTTTTAATAAAGTGAATGTGGTGCTGTTTGCCTAATGTATAAATAATTTTAACCTTTCGAGTCATTTTGACTTATTATTGCGCATGAGTTTAGTTTAATGGTCGTAGAATAGAATATTCAAGGAAGCTGTTTAGTACGATTTTTTTTTTATGATGATGAACCCAGTAAAGACACGGGAAATCTAATTTCATCAGAATCAGAAGTAGCACAAATAACCTTATTCATCCTTTAGGAAGTAGATCGACCTTTGCATAAAATCGAAATAGTATGTAAAAACCAAACACGTGTCGAGTACTAAAAATCTTTCATAATTTGATAATCTCCTTATCCAAAATTGTCATCATCCTTAATCCACTATCATTGCTGTCGGCTCGAGTCAGGAAAAAATATTTTAGTTTAGTTACAGTTGAAGTCAAAGTACAGCATTTAAGATTAGACCTTTGTAACTAGTATCATTTCAGTTTTCCGACGACAGTAACAACCTGTTTTGATTAAAAAATTTACTACTCCCTCCCGCTCAAAACGGAGGAGGCAGAAACGTAGAAAGTATAAAGGAACACAAGCAATGTTGTATTTATTTATTTTCTATGCTTACATAATTACTTAACTTGTTTACTATTTATTCTAATTA
>JAQGAI010002642.1:0-11969 GCA_034696905.1 Lepidocyrtus violaceus
GGTAACTGCGCAGATTTTTCTGATTTTGCGACTCATTTTTTTGCTGATATTGTCGGAGCTCCCATCCTTACCTGACCAAATGGGTTTTGTCATAAAGCATTTTACTCTTTCCAGATTTCATTGGTGAAAGTAGATTTCAGTTTTTTAATGATTTCTGCAACACCCACAAAACCATTTCCGTAAAACTGTCCATTACAGTATTACGTTGCGTTGGAGGAGGAACAAGGCTTAGTAAATTCCAAATAGTAATCGCTTTAGTGAAAGCACTAATGGTATTACTTCTTTTGGTTAACCATGTTTCTGCAGATCTTACATAAAGCAATTTAGCACTTTCCCGGAAGAAAATTTTGCTAATGCTGATGATGATGATTTTTTTTCCTCATCCAGACAAAAGGGAAAGTGCTTGCTTGAGCTTAGGCTTCTTGGACCTATTCTCTACTTTTCTCCAGGCATCGTCGTCATTCCCCCATTTATATTTATTTCTCCTTGGAGTTTATGCGCTCATCTTTTTGTATTATCTGCTGCAGCAGAGGAGGAGGTTGACTCCTGTACGGAAGTAATCGTGCTATTACTACTACTACTACTAAACCGTGGAGAAAGAAAGGGGAAGACAGTTCCAACGATCTTTAAAACGTTCACCCTGTAATAATAAACGATGTATATTTTTCCTCCTCCTGGTGATTTCCTCTATTTTTTGCAAAGAAAAAAGGAGGAGGATAAGCTCAAGAAGGAAAACCACCGCCACCACCACCATCACTGCTGAAAACCTTGGCTGGAGCTGAATGGAAACCACCAACGGAAAAAAAAAAGTTTTTTCCCAGGCCATGTGAAAAGGGTGAAGAAAACCACAGGTTTTAAGCAATAATAGTCAACTGATGAAACCGGGGAAAGCTCCCAAGCATGTTTTAGTCTGCTGCTGCTGGCTAAGTCGTCGAGTCTCCCTCCATATATTTTACAGTTTTTTATGGTCCGATATTTCAGCAGCGTTTAAAACTCATTCAATGATGATGGGCTTATGCATAAGAAGATCATGCACAAAATGAGAGTTTTCAATGGTTAGAGGAACTGGCTGAGCTGAGAATGAATCTATGAGAAAGGGAAGGGGAAGTCGCAAATATTGTGTGAGGACAGGGGGAAATTTTCTCTCTGGGCCCTCCGCTGCCGGGACGGAGGAGGATAAAGATTGTGACTATAACTATGACTATGGCTATGGCCATGTATGTATGTATCATCCTCCGGAAAGCATCTCGTTAACGTCCAGTTGAAATGGCTACGCGGATGAAATACATGGCCATAAAATAGGCCGATAAAATCGGCCGGGATATTACTACTGTATTGGTTTTATGGAGAAAATTTTATACGTGCTATTTGGTAGTTCGTAGCACTGACTATGGCTATGGCAGTTTGAGTAGGAGAATTAAACCCTTTTTTTTCTTTCGGCTTTTTGTGTAATGGCAGGTTTTTAATGGGGATGGATGTAGTAATGTGCGTTGGTTGGTGGAACGTACGGGCAGGGAGGGAGAGAAAGCGACAATTTGGATCTATCTGCCACCCTCGCTTCAGCTTCAGCTTCTTCCTCCGTGAACTTTCTCCCTAAACGTGCTACATATAATGTAATGTAAGTATGAATTACGCTGTGCATTTTGATGATGGAGAAAAGCGCAAATAATGGTGATTTTCTCCAATTCTTTCTCTCGTTCCCTGTGAGCTGAATGGAGTGAGTTGAGCTGAGTTCCTTTTTCGGAGAAAGTCAAAATAAAAAATTGCCCTCGCACATCCGAATCATTGAATTGGATTGGTGATGGTGGTTGGTTAGGAATCGAAATCTAGTTATGTATTGCGGAGTAGTCTTTTTTTTCTTTCTGGGTTGGTGAAAGTCGTCATTTATACTTTCTCCTGAAACTCATCCTCATTAAGTGCAGATGAGTCACCAAAAGAAAAAAGAATATAGTTTGTGGTTTGGGCTGAGGGAAAACTCTAAAAGGAAAAAGGGGAGTGGAAAGGGAATGGAAATCGTATAAAATATTATTACGTTTGACTGTAGCAGGGACCTATGTGAACGTGAAGAGTCCCTGTCTACCTTTTTGCTTGCTTTCCTTTCATCCTCTCTCCCAATTGCATTATATTATTCTGCACGGAAGAAATAAAAAAAAATCGGCCAAGCCAAGCCAAACCAAGCCACATAAGTGGTGAGGTAAGAAAGAAAGTCGAAGGAGAAGAGAAAGTCTACCTCAGACATAACTAGACCAAGAGACTCGAGTGCGACTTTCTCCTCCATTCTCGGAATTTTCACCAGAAAAGGGGAGCGTTCTGGTTCATTAAAATTTTTATGTAAATCAAATTGTCAGAGTTTATGGGGACTGGGGAGGAGGAAGCCACCGGTATGGTTGATCCCATGGTGGTAGTTAGTATAAGTAAAAGATAGGAAGGGAAAAGACAGTCAGACTCAGACCCAGTCCGAGAGAGAAATCTTTTTTATGAAGTATGGTCACTTTAATGATCCTCCCCATTTCCCTTCTCCAATCCAATAAGTATAACTTGGTCGAGATATTAGACACATACATTCCACAAGCCACCAAGCTACTATAGATTACAAATTGCGCAACAAAGCAACCGAGCAGCATCCCCAGCTTTCTCCCTCTAATCAAGAACTTCCCAAGTTGGAATTTGATTTCGCTGGCAAGGCAGAAGATATAATGAAAAATTCTGAAGAAAAAAAGTGAAATGGCAAGCGCTAAATTTTTGGATCTAATACTCCATCCATGTCCAATCAGGAAATATTAAATTGAAGCTCATCCAATCCAAAATCGGGGGAATTATTGCAAATCAAATCAGATTTTCGGATTCTCTGATTCCGATTCTGAAAACGCAGCATAATTAAGTGAGCCATTCATTCCACAGAAGAAGCTTCTCCCAGACTATTACAGCCCGTCACTATAATTGTGTAGAAGGCTGATTGCTTCTTGTGAAATTTCTGCTGACGATACATATGACAATTATAAAAGCTTATGGAAAAAATATAAATCTTTCGAAAAAACCGCAAAATCCGGAAAAGTTGCAAAAAAATTACAACTTAATCGGGAATGAGCATTGGCTAAAAAATTGTTGATTTATTTTTTTAGTATGTTGGACTGAAGAACAAGTTGGCCCTTGCAAATGGGCACGTTGACTATGGTGCAGAGCTCCGTCAAAAGTACGAGACCCCCACGTTCGAGTCCGACATCCGTGCCCTCTACGACGAGATGCGCCCGCTGTACATGGAGCTTCACAGCTACGTCAGGAGGAAGCTTTTCCAAACGTATGGGCCAGATGTTGTCGACATTAATGGTAAATACTTAGTAACTTCCTTATCCTTCCTATCAAAATAAATTAGCAAACATATTTATTCTAATGTAAGCTGGGAAAGTAAAAGTTTTTGCAAAACCAGTTACATAAGAGTAGAGTTGTTTTGAAGGAAGGCGAACAGATTTCGTCACAATTTGTTGCAAATTATTCTAAAAAAAAGTTCAAGCTGATTACTTTTTAAATAGGCGGAGTATATTCAGGACTGGGTGGGATGGGTTTGAAAAAGTGAAAATACTTTCTATTTATATTCCAAGCCAAGCCAACCTAATTATGAGCATTGCACGTTCGATGAGGATGCATTAGGGAGAAAGTAAAAATAAGATACAAATTCCAGTCCCCAAAATTCAAATTTTTCTTTTGATCTATTTTCCCAATTTGTGTTTTTTATTTTATATTCTGCATTAAAAGTGACCCTGTACTTGGCAGGGTAATTTTATTTGATGTTCCTAGGAAAATCTGAAATTGGATTTCACCCTCGGAATAAATAATTTTTCTAGTGGAATCGAGTGGGATGGGATGCAACACGTGTTCTCCAGGAACTTTCCCCCCCCCATAAAATGACATTACATTACCCTTTTGCTAAGTTAGAAGTATGCATGGCCAGATTAAACATTTGAGATTATTCTCCCTCGTGAACGATCTCATTTTATATTTTTGCTTTCTCCTCTCATTGCCCTTGCCTTTTTTACTGTCTGAAATAATAAAATACTCAACTATGATATTTTACTCGTATTTCTTGTATGAAGAAGGACATGACATGCCATGAACAGATTCCCCCAGAGTTTGAGTACGTTTTCAGTAGAGCTTGCTTAGTCACTTCAGATTTTCGGACTTTCCCCCTCTTCCACTCTGTCGGGTTTAGTTCCTTTTTCCTAAACTGAACTAAACTTTAAAAAAATGTATCAAGTTTTTTTGGCACAGGGATAGTAAAGTTGAAGGGAAAAGAAATGAAATGCACGCATGCATGCTTGGATGTAGTAAGTCTACTTGACATGCAAGCCGGCTTGCCACTGTTATGTGCAAAAAAATCCTCCATTGTAGTAGTAGCAGTAATAATAGTAAAGATATGATGATGATGAAGATGAGGATGATACGAGGGTAATAGTAATAATAGCCGTTTCAATTTTTATCGCTATATTTATTGTTGTAGAGGAGAAAGAGAAAGGCAAAAAGAAAGTTCGTGCTTTATATTCAATATCATTTCATATCATATCATATCACTTTTAGTAGCTTTCTCCAGAACGGGTGGTAAAGGGTTATGGCATGGTTAGGTCGTCGATGAACTGGTTTAGGGTTCATTCTCTTATGAGCCATGTTCCATATTAAAAGAAGAATGGCTTGTAATGATATTGGATGGTGGATGGAGAAAAATTGGGGGAAATATGTACTACCCATGGATCCGCACTATGTTTATGTGATGGGGAATTGGATGCTTTCTCCTCATCGTCAGGATCATATTGATCAGGGAAATAACGCAGTTTATTGATATAATAATAACCTACTCATCCAAACAATGACTGTTATAGGGACTTGCCTTCCCTTAGATTGAATACAGCTTCATCTGGCGCTATACGTGTTTCAAATATTCTAGTATTTTAGTTTAGTTTAGTCTTCCTCCGATTTGGTTCCCGGTTTGAGTTGTTGAAGCAAAGATATGATATGGATGGATGGAGAGAGACAGGAGGAGGAATGGCTTGGTTTGGTATGAGCCTGATATGATGAACGGATTTTTCTTCCATGTCCTTCGTATATAATGAATACTTATTTATAACGGGTTGAGTGAGTTCATTTAATCCCTCTGCCCAGCCCAGAGTTCCTTGTGTCTTTGCTTGGAATTCATCCTGATCCCCATCCTCGGAATTCGGGATTGTGTTATTATTATCATTATTATTATTTACTTTCCAAGGATGATGATGAACATCATCATCGTCATGATATGATCAACGCCCGGATTCACCGTATTAATCCAAGTGAGAAGAGAGGAAATTCTGGATGTGGATGATATGGGCTACTTGGTTTACTCCGTTAAGGTCTCTTGATCCTCTTTTGTAGTAGATGGATAGATTAGTAAAAAAAAGACCTAAAGCTGCGTAGCGTACATAGTGTTGAGCGTTGTTCCAAGCAGAAGCATTATTATTTGGAAATTGGAAATGATGATGAAAAAGAAAAAGGAAAAAAATGAAAGGAATCCATCCATTCGATGATGGTGAAAGCGATGATGATGGGAAGGGAAAGATAATAAAAAAATATGGCTTGGCATGCCAATGTCTCTCTCTCCCTCCATCTTTTTCTCTCGCGTGAGCTTCCTTTCTTCTCCCCATTTCACTGATCTATCTTCTAGTGGAAGTAATCTGTTGGAAGGAGGAGGAGGATGAGTATGAGCAATATGCTTCGAGGAAGAAAAAAAATATCTACTCTGATAATGATGATGAAAATAATGCTCTAGATTTTCTTTCCTTATTTTAGGAACCCTTCCTCAACACATTCTGGGGGACATGTGGGGTCGCTTCTGGTCCAATCTATATTCCATCGGGGTCCCCTTCCCGGATCGACCCAGTATCGACGTTACGCCCGCTTTGATCGCCCAGAACTACAGCGTCCAGAGGATGTTCCGGACTGGGGACGAGTTCTACCAGTCCATGGGCCTCATTCCCCTCCCCACCACTTTCTTCAATCTGTCCATGCTGGAGAAGCCGGATGACCGGGAGGTCATATGTCATGCCACCGCTTGGGATTTTTACGATAAGGAAGATTATAGGTAGGTATAGCATAGCCTTTAGTCTGCCCTACCCTACCCTATCCCAAATTTATTTACTATTATTGCGCTAGATTCTCATTTCATTTCCCTGTCCAGGGGATTAAAATCCGTTAATAAATTGCGAAAATTGGGGAGGAGGGGCTGTAAAAGAAACCAGGACCTTCTACTTTTACTTTACTTTCTCCGCAAAAACCTTTCATTTGTGTTATGTAACACAATGTGGTGGTGGACATAATTTGGTGGGCGACACTGCCGCCACCACCACCATTCCAATTTCCAATTGCTTCCATAGCCAAGCTTTATAATAAATTCAAGGGAAGGCATAAACTTTCCCCAGTCCAGTTTTCTCTCTCTCAAATGGATTTCCAGAGAGAAGAGGAGGACTAATAATACAAAGTTGCTTGCGGAGTGAAAGACACTGGCTAATGTTCATAAAAAATAATAACTGGCAATAAAAAATATGGCTTGTGTAATAATAAGGGAGGGAAATGCTGGTCTTTACTGCGTTATTTTTTTTGTGCTTCTTCTTCCAGCTTGCTTGACTCTCCACTGCATTTCCTCTTGGCATTTAATTTTGATAGCGCGAAAATTTTCTTTTGGGACTGGGGAATGGACTGGTTTTTTATTTTATAGAAAGGAGGAAAGGAAAGCTTTTGGCCTATTACGTACATAGATTGTGAGGGAGTGAAACCGGCCATTTTTCAAATTTTTATGGGACTAAACTGACCGGTGGCCATTTGGTTTGCTAGTATGGCCATATACCTACCTATTTATGATACATTACCCGAGATTATTGAATGTATGAAGCTTAATGGGAGGGAAGTGGAGAAAGTTAGGGAAGGGAAGCTGTTTGTGAACACGTTTGGAAAGGATTTTGATTTGGGTGGGCGGGGCTGACGGAAAAATCGGGGCAATTATGTGGCAGTTTTTTTTACTCAGAACAGTGTACATGTGTGAGAGCCATTTTTATTTTATTGAGTTTGGGAAAGATTTACGCGGTAATTGATTGGCCTCGCTAAGTAGAACTAAGGCTGGGAAATTAATTGTTGAGACTGCTTTCGTTAATGGAAATTAATAATTTTTTATTGCTTGTTTGTTTTTTTGGGTGATAGGATCAAGATGTGTACGAACGTGAACTTTGATGACTTCCTCACCATTCATCATGAGCTGGGTCATATCCAGTATTTCATGCAGTATGCCGAGCTCCCGACCGTTTATCGGTAAGTTATCGTAAGTGTGTATCCGTCGTAAAATGGTTTGTGGGTTTGCATAAAAAAAATAGGTTGGACAAGTAAAATGAACTTTTTTTACCAGTTTGTTTGTTTTTCCTGGGGAGGTGGGTGAATGATGTACAGTCCCAGGAAAAGGCAAGTTACGTCATGTCATAAGAGTATATGTATATGTACCGGTATATTTATAAAGGTAAAATACATTCCCGGTTGAATATAATAATTTTGAAACAGTGGATCAAGCAGTGTGTGATGCATATCTATCAAAACTATCGACTTTCGGTTTAAAAAAAACTACCGTTACGTTACATTTGCTGCAAAAAAAGGTTTAAAATCCCACATTCGAAAATGGACAAAACATAAGACTAAGGAACCGTTACAAATCACCTGGCTTCCAGATTAGTATGCTGCTAACTAACTTGCAATTAATGATCAAGAGGCTATCTGTCATGTAGTACACAATTGCTAAGGGATTTTCTTTTTTCAGAAGACGCTACTGTTCAACTATTCAACTACATTCGATATTGTATTTTGTAAACAGCACTTCGTATATGTATTTGTAATTCTATATCCTACACATTCCCCTTCGGGCTGGTTTGATTGAACATTGGATTGGGAGGAAAAAATTGGTACATTAAAAATGCATATTGGCTGATTCGCTTTACCCTTTGAATTATTGAGTTTTCTGGATATGCATGATTCAATATTACATGATTCACCGTTCATCAGTCAATGCTCCATAGGGTTTTTTGAGAGGTTCATTGGCATAGACAAATATTATGGAAGCCGGGATAAAAAAATCCACTGATAAAATTTGGTATGTTTCGTTCCTCATACAGTTCAAGTAGTAATGTATGAACTGTTTTCAGAGTGTATGCAGAAAAATGAGAATGGCAAATATGACAATGCATAAGTCAATTGTAAAAACGCAGGATAGGATGGAATTACATCATCGTCATCATAAATGCGACAGTTTGTATTCAAGTTAGCCAGTCAACATCACCATTTAAGATTATGCATATGCTTATCTCATAATGTACAGCCATTTTAAAACCGCAAAATGATATGGGTTTCCTCTCCCTCTAACTGTTTACGTATGAAGATTATCCAGACAGGAAATTTCAACTGCTTTCTGCAACCTACAACTAGGAAAACTACTGTATTACGAATTAGCTATACATTATTCTGAACGCAACCCGTTGCTTGCTATACTAATAACAAAAACCATTTCATATTGGGAGAAGGAAAAGGAGGACAGGAAATAACGGGACTGGTTTGTCTGCGTTGCATTGTTAGCTCAATACGTTTCATAGACCTTCTGTCATTATTATACAAAAAAAGTGAGAAGAGACCTGCATTGGCCATGCCAATATCATTGTTAGACAGGCACATAGCTTAGCTTACTTCGCACTCACGTGCATAGTTAGGTATTCAATTCCGCTCGTTCGTAACCCTTTTTTGATGAAACCAAACCTCAAGGTGGACAGGCTATAAGAAGGCAAAAATATATCTATCTAGCCATTGTTTAGCCTTATTAGCAAAAATATCAATCACCAAGTGCGCATCATCATCACATCATCCATCCTGCGTACCTTTTAATTTGAAGGTGATGCCTACCTACACACATAAAGTTAGCAATATTGAGTAAAGTAAAGGAGTAAATAACAACGTGATAGCTTCAGGCATATTACAAAAGGCAAATAACAACAGGTAGGTTCAGATTATAACAGCTCGTATTCGTATTGTTATGCTCAGCTCAATCCATGTGCTAAGGAATCGTTTTCTTTTCAACTCAGCAAATCTCTTCTTTCAGTTTTATCTGGCAAGAGCACTTGCCAAACATTAAAGTTGTGATGCGATGATGAGCATACAAGAACAGTGAATGAATAGAATTGTGTCTGTGCTTTTTGTATACATTTAAAAAAAATTAAATGCACACCCACATGTAAACATGTAGCTTCAGTTTCGCAGCTATTAAAAACGGCGAGCCGACCTAGATCATCTCATCACATAACGTAATCATCTCTCAGTCAGATTCTAGTAGTATATAACTCATGTTTGGCATTTGCTCTGTGTTTTTGTGGAAATTATCTCATCCCATGACCTTCAGTCAGAAAAGAATCACTCTCATGAACTTGTTCAGTGTTAATTTTTTTTGAACTAAAGTGAAGTGTTTGTATGGAGGGGTGCTGGCACGGCATGCTCATAAAAATCTGCACAGTTGAAAGGGAAATTTCTAGTGAATTAACTACTACCACACGCAATAAAGCTAAATCATTGAAAAATTAGTGATAATAATAATTTAATATCATATCAGTTCATAGTTGAAGTTGAAGCCATTTATTTGGCCGGTGGATGTGGTATGAGCAGAAAAAATAGTTTTGTTTGAATAGAAAATTGGATTTATTGTGGGAAGAGGAGAGAAAATAGCTTGGTTTGGTATTAGCTCTCATGAATTTTTCATTTTTTTCCTCCGTCCCATCATCAGCATCCCATTATATTGTTATCAAGCCGTTCCAGTTCCATCCAACCAGGACTGAAACAACACGAGATGATATGTATATTTTAGTGAAGAGTCTCTTCTTGTGACTGTGCTGATGTTTGACGTGACGTGATAAATGTCATGTTATGAGTAGGCATTGCGTGTGAATCATCAGCATAGTGTAATCTTTTTTTTATCTGAGATGATAAAAATTTTCCAGTGTTTGCCTAAAGTATGAAAAAGCTTCAGGGTTTTGACTGACAGAGATTGTCATTGAAATTTGGAATGAAGCTGAGACTAAACTGATTGTGAGCTGGCCAGATAGAGTGGAGTGCTAAATTGAAAAACGGAGATACGCCGTAATAATAAATTTGAATATCAGGTTTAGTAGCTCCTCCAATAGATTCTCTGGCAAAAACAGATGCTTTAGGTTAGAAATTGGAAATAAAAATTTTAAAAATGTGGTCATATTTATATTGGCTCCTGGGGATCACGGTAGTGTCCCTTTGCTCGTACGCAGGCCTGATAGCCTACAGAATGATAACCCATTTCCTCGGCTGGCTGGAAAGCAAACGGCACATGTAAGTTTAAAATAAAAAATTAAAATCGGATAGAGCATAATGACTCCCAAATTATGCCATGCAATGTTCTTCATGTAATTGATGATGAATCGCTTAATTTTATGCTGTTCCAGGTCATTGACAGCGGAAGATGTCAACTTGAGTGTAAAAATGCACCGTCCGGACAAGATGAAAAAGCTGATGAAAACGTTTAGAGTAGATAATTTCAAGAGAGTGAAACCGGAAGACTGATTAGATTAATTACAAAAAAAAACTACTTAATCATCTTAGAATATTATAGCAATTTCAAATATACCTAAACTACAAATCAACTTTCCATTAAAATAAGATAAGATCCGAATATTAGTCTAACTATATTTTTCTACTACTTCACAACATTCCAAGAAAAATCTTCAAATACTCTTCATCTGTCAAAAACAAAGTGCTGCTCATAAAACCGTTTGGGATTCAATTTACTTCATTTTCGTTTCAGTTTTTGTTTTATTTTGTGTCGTTGGTAAATTATAACTGAAGGATACTCCCTTTTATATAACAAAACATTTAATTAAATAATGTGATCCATTTCGGCTATTTCTGTGGAACTGTCACTGTTGGTTTTGGTACATATGCTTACACACACTGCAGACGACGGAGAGAAATCCATCTTGTTAGTTTTTTTCCTAAGTGTAAACCTACCCATGTCGGATACAAGACACACGACACTCCTGAGAACTTACTTACTTTCTTCCTAAAAAAAATGTTGTAATGGAAAACTTTCTCTCTCTGTTCTGTTCTCTGTTCTGTTGCAACTGCCTGCCAACAGGGATGGGAGTAATGACGGGTTCCATGAAGCAATCGGTGAGCTAATGTCCATGTGTGTGTCCACACCCAAGCATTTATACACGATTGGCCTTCTGGATGATCTCCTCCAGGATAATGGTAAGTGTTCCTTTCATTCTCTTTCTCAGTCTCAATCTGATTGATTAATGTACACACACAGAGCCCAATCCAAATCCAATAAAATGTTTGTATAGTGGACAAATAGAGGACAGTCAGAAAGATAGATAGAGAGGTATTAGGTATATCATGTGACCGTTTTTTTCTGGAGGACTAGCCAATTTCATTTCATTCCAAGAGCAATTAATAACCGAAGAAGGCTATTGCAATCCCATTAAACTCCACTTTCTTCTGCAATGACATACAGCTTGGTTGTCGTCAGTAGTGGTAATAGTAATAGTGGATCGGTTATTTAGCGGAGCTGGCAGCAGAAAAAAAATAACTCGCGAAATTTATTTTTCTACATGTGTCATTGTCAGTCTTAAGCTGGCTGATTTAATTAGTCGTAAACCTGAAAAACAAGTAAACAGGAGAATGATGATAACTGATATTTTCTCAAGTCTTTTTCCAGTTACACTCTGCAGAAGTACGTAGAATTGACCTTATGATTAGTGGGTAGAAAAAATATTATTTGAGTTAATTATAGCCGCAATAATTGAACATAATATCAACTATCAACAACTCACAACAATTCGTATCGACATTGATACCGGGTTACTCCGGATAATAAAGCAAACCTCCTATGAAGTATTCCTCTT
>JAQGAI010002643.1:0-11965 GCA_034696905.1 Lepidocyrtus violaceus
GACCTTTAAAAATATAAAAGTATTTTTTTCCTTGAAAGCAAAGAATAACACTGGAAAAAGCTTTGCGATTTCACTTTCACTGCAGTCTAGTCAGGAGACGTACTTTAAGTATTACGCGTTATTTTTCACCTTTCCATGTACCTCCTTATATTGTACCTGGGAATAGAATTTATCTTTAAAAAAAGAAAATCAGAAATCTCTTCCGAAATACCATTTTCTTTTGTGAATGCTTAAAAGGTTCCCGTGGACCTTTTTACTGCGTTCAGTACTTCATTTATTGCAGAATCAAAAACAGATGTAGCCAGCGGACTAAAGTGTCATCTTCCTGGGTGGTCGCAGAGAAAAACTCATCAATATCCTCAGTCGTCATCCTAATTCGCTTCCTTAAAAAGATCATGCCAACCGGAAGAAAGGAATGCATTAAGGAAACTTTCTCCACTTGGATCTACCTTTCCTCTACCAAATTTTAATCATTCTTCAAATATTAATGTAACTGTTTTAGACGAGGCACATTATCGTGAGAACTGGGTAGCTTACGAGTAAAACTGTTAAATTAAAGGGCATGACTGTCAACTGCAATTCATTTTGGTAATGAATTTTGTTTGTAATTGAAAAATATATTTAAAAAAAATAATTTTCCTAAATACGTAACTTTTTGTACAAAAAAGTGAGATCTGGCTCCAGTAATGAGCTTTCAATCCAAAAGTAATCAGTGATCACGACACCTCCGAAAAGTAATTTCAATTCCATGAACTTATATATCAATCCGGAAATTAAAAATTCAAAAAAGAAATTACATCCATAAAAAAGGAAATGGCTTATACGAGTACATTTCCTTCGTCACTTCCTTTCACCCACATATATCGGCCCTTTCCCTTAAAAGGTGTTTAAATATTCAACTGAACCATGATTATGATGGTGAAGTGAAAGTGTAATATAGGCAGCGTACATTGGATGGAATTTAGAAAGAAAGAATTTCGATGCGTGAAATCCAAATGAAGCCCTTTCCCAAGTAAATACTTTGGATTCAAGCTATAAATTACTGATAACTTTACGCTTGGGTTCAGCTCAACTCTTTTCTATCACCCTTCTTGTTTTTGAAATATGCTCCTCGTCAATTCATTTTATTACGCTTTCACTGCCACTACACTTCATCTTCATAGCATAATACATATCTTACCTACAAATGTGGCTGGCTGTTCATTCTTCCAGATGAACTGACACAGACATGTCAAAACAGAACTCAACATGCTGGCAACATTAGAAATTAAAAGGCATTGTTATATCTATTTTTATGGCTGCTCCATTCCCAGCCTGGCACACTAAATTATTTTACGATTTCCATAAAGTCATAAGTTGTGATATGAGTCATGGCTCATTCGTTTCGAAATAAATAATTTGAGGTTTACTTTTTATATCTATCCATTTACTGACTGTGCATGTTTTACAGCTTCACCTCAAGCCAGTGACCTTTCTCTATCTCCTTCCAAATATATGACTGGAAATATTCGGCATCATCATCATCATCGCTATCACCATCAATACTGTTCCACTAAAGTGGTTTAAAAATAGCAACAACAGCCTCCCATTTCCCAGCGATAATCTTTCTCCTGTGACTTCTGCCTCACTTGTCGTCATCACCGATCATATAAACCGATAAAAAAGGACATTTTATTTTCCTGTAAGAAATCTTATTCCATAATGCTTTCCCATGTGAAAATCCTTAAAACCACAGAAAGACTTGGTACTTTTCCTCCTTTTACTTAAAACCGCCATAAGCCATACTACCTATACTCACTCATGCCGATGGTGTAAGATAAGCGGTGAAATTTTTAAGCACTTTCACTTTCCTTTTCCCCTTTCATGTTATTTTGCTCACTCGCCCATTCCATCTCACTAATTCTCAAATTTCCCCGAACAAAACACCCTTGACTTTCCCCTCTCCTTCAACTCCCTCCACGATACTCCCCCCAATTTTAGATAAGATCAATATTATGTGTGTGTATGTATGAAAATCACTCCAGCTCCAAAACTTTCCAGAGAGAAATATGAGTAATATGACACTTGTAAAGATTCCCTGACTTTCCCCTCATGGGACTGGGAGGCAAAGTGTAGATATTTTCAACTGCCACTTATATTTCATCCAAAAAACAACATACATCTTTACTCCACTGGGAATAAATGAGATGACTTGTCAGGCAGCACCGGGATGATCACATCCATATCCATCCCTACTTACTTATTGTAATAACGACAACGACTATTATTACCATGAGAAAAGTAGTTAATGGGAGCCAGCCCATATGTGTTATTCCGTTCCCCTTCAAAAAAGGAGGGATTCATCTCAACTCGACTTTCTCCTTTCCCCCATAACCACTTCACGATATCATTACTTTCCCCGGTTGATGTAGTTGATGATGATGACAATCATTACGGGATAATAGGAGCAAGAAAATGGAGGAGGTGGATATGGAATTGTGATTGCGAATGGAGTATGTGGTAGTGGTGAGTTGTTTCGGAACGTTCGTTAGAAGAAGTTGAGTTGAGTGATTTGATATGATAGCTTTTCCTCAAGTATGCGGAAAGTGCATACCAAAGCCGAGGAAGGCCTAAAACCTAGTCAATATTTTTTTCCCCTTTTCTTTCATAATGGACTGGTGGAGAGTTTTGGCTTTTGCGGAATTTTGGAGAAGTTTCTTGAAGGATTCCGTCGGATCAGAGGAAGGCTTTTAAAACAGGCTACTTATGCCGCTGTTAAGAGAGCGGACTTTACTTTTAAAAGTTATTGAAATCAAGCCATGTTTGGGATATTGTACATAGGTTGGCTGGTTGGTTGGTTTCATTCCTTCTTGTTTGATGGGCAGATTATGGGTTGGATATGCCGGATAGATAGTCATAGTTTGCAAGTTATAATCATAATCGTAATCGTAAAGAAGCGCAAACAAGATGCCCGAAATATACTTGAAACAAATGCTTTCAAACTGTAATGGCTTATTGTGATGGGATGATAATAAATAAGTTCAAGTGCATAGGCAAAGTGGCATTGTGGTTGGGTTGGATTGACAAAATATCGAAATGAAATCTGTTTTTTATCTCAAGATTTGTTTTTGCTTTTGCTTACCCATAGTCTCATATGGCTTGTGTTTCTCTTACCTACCTATATGCCTTTCACTTTCACTGCGACCAAAAGTTCCACTAACTTGCTTTATAATTTATTAAGGTAGTGGTGGTCGATGTAATAGCACTTCTGATAATATATTACCTTCGCTTGGTTGACATTCAATTTCATTTTATCCCACATTTTTACATGAAAAGGGAAAGTGAACAAGCTATAAAATGTTACGAAATCCAAGAAAAACTTCAGGTTTGTGCCTTGTCCTTAAGCAAGGACGGATATGGTAAACGGGAAGGGAATGACGATGGAAAGTGGATTGTGAATGGCTGCTAATGTAAAAATAGGAAAACAATCCGCAGGCGCTTCCCAACGGAAGTGAAGATTCAATATTTACGATGCTCAAAAATAAACTAGGACATTGTATAGATATCCACACTCATAGCGTGCCATGTCATATCGTTATTGCATTAATGTTTTTAGAAGTAGGTATGTTATGTCGTCTCGACTTTTCTCAATTTCCATAATGTGTGGTGGTGGCAGAATATGGAATTTTTTTTACATATTTTCTCAATGATCAACTTGTTTACAGTGAGAAATTTGAAACTAGTTAGAAAAGTTTTTGTACTTGTGATGTGATGCACATGCATGAGTGAGCAATGCGTAGGAAGTGCAATACGAGGGAAAATATAATATGGACGATGACTATGACTGTTCTAAATATATGACAGCTCCTCTCTCCTTTTTTTAGCATTATTGTTGGAGTCGTTTTTGATGGATGAAGATGAACGACGTGTTCTGATGATGAGGGTCAGTCATCCGTAAAGAAAACAGGAAGTGAAATGACTTCTCTCCCTCCTCCTCCAAATGGAAAATACCAACGCAAGAAAGGGAGCGGTATACCGACCAACCCAATGACTTCATTTTTTTTCTTCAAAAAATGACAGAGTGAAAACAACATCAGGTTAAGTTTGTATTTGAGTGAATAGGAAAACCGCATATTTTTAGATTGGACTTTCTCCAAAAAGTGCAAACATAATCATAATATTTTGCTTTCCGGATCCTTAGTAAAAAAAAATGCAGCAACCGAGCTAATTGAAACAAACAATGGAATTATAAGCATAACAGACAGAATCCAATTACCTTTTTGTAACCTTTGGCCTATTTCAAATGTAATCCACACATGCATGAGCTTGAGTAGAGAAATTTTGTGTCTTTGCCCAACAACAAAAACAATTCATTCAACACTTTTCCCATTAAATTTATTCCCAAACGTTTGGTTTCACCTTGAAATGCCAATGTCTCCAATTCGCCACACACCTGACTGGATTTCATAAGCTGTTTTTCAATTTCCCATTCCATCCACGAAAAGAAATAAAAAAGGTAAACAAAAACTTTTTGATTACAACACGTTTCCCCATATTCATGTTCATTCACAACTTTCTAAACAAGCAAAAAAAACTCAACAAAATTGAAGCTCCTCTGCAGCTACTCTGCTCCATATGTTCCCACTCACACTCGACTCTCATTTTCCCAACACATTTCTTGAGAGTGAGAGTAAGAAACAAAATCAGAAAAAAAGCAAACCATTTCGTTACCATTCATCATGCAGAAGGAAATAAATAAACGTATTTTTTCCAGCTAAATTATTTTTTCTTAATAAAACTCCATCACAATCACAGTTCACACATAAACCATTTCATTTCCATTCTTCCGAAAACTGTTTTCCATTCATTGGAACTGGCAAACAGACCGTATCATTCATCAACAACAACAACATCACCTCATCCAAAATGAATGCCCATTCTTTTTTCATACTTGGCTAACAATGTCTGAGTGGGCCACTTTCTCCGAAATGAATTCCGGATTTCGGATATAATTTTTAGTCCCAAGAGAAAAATAAACAAAAAGTAACAGCTTCACTCTCGGATATTGTGCCCAGTCACAGGGAATAATTTATTGTGGAGGGAGACAACAGGATGGCTGTAGTAAAAATAGAAAACTGCTGCTTCGGGTTTGGTCTCTCACATCAGCTTTCTCCAGCCGTTCATCCTGTCCTCCGCTTTCTATTCGTATATGACTGTTTTATCGCTTGATTATAGCTTGATGTTCTCCCACTGTTGCTTTCCCCCTTACTTTCACTCTAGTTTTAATGACAAGTGACAAAAAATAGATGTAGCTCGTGTATGAGTAAACCAAATAAATTGGTGGTAGAAGTAAAACTACCTATGACAAGCAGTGATTTGACCGAGGAGGGTAGTAAAAGTAAAATATTTAGTGACATTGTTGACAACTGCGTTAATCTGAAATGGATTGAGATACTGGGGAAAAGGGAAATGTGTCATTCTGCGGACGGAAACAGACAAATGCCCTGATTTCCGGTAGAATGAAGTGTGTTTACCGGAAAGTGTGATTGAGTGGGAGTAAATATATGAATGTTTGTTTAAGGGAAAACCAACTATTTTTAAACGCAAAATATGACAATGACATATCAGATAATATTGCGTAACATTCATAAAATTTTAATCCAAAAAGATAGTTTTCGGATTAACTAAAAAATTACTAAACTAAATTATTTTACTTTTCTACTTACGTGTTGTATCGTAATAGATTCCATTGAGATGGCCAAAACAGGGCAGCGTAACCATCTGCCCTTCCATCGTCTCCGGCCAACAGAGTAGATTGTCCCATTCAGTGGGACACCAAGTTAAACTGGAGGAGTTCCAGCTGGAGCTCCCACCAAGATGACTATTGTGGCTTGGACCATGTAAGGTATCATTCTGGAGGAGGTGCGTAGACAAGTCGGATAGTAACGAGGTAAGATTTCCATTACCACCAGCGGCATCGGCACCTCCATGCAGCAGCAAATTCAAGTCTGTGCTCCCTCCACCTGATAGACATCGATATGCTGGGGAGGTCAGAAGATCTTGAAGTTCGCTGTCAGTTAAATCCAAATGGGACATTGTATCTACTTCTTTTTTTAAAATACTGTCTTCTCGATTTAAAATTTAATTGAGCTCTGTTTATATAAAAAAATATGGAAACAGATTGAGCTTTAAATTGTTTCTTCTTTTCAATGGGATGAGATGGAAATTTTTTTCACTGGTCTGTCTTCACTTTTACTGGCTAATCACATCACAGTCATGGCATGATCATCATTTTCACTACACGCTTGTTGAATTCCTTCCGTCTCCAACTGTCTTTCCTGTTGTGCTTGGCTGTCCTGCAGAGATAACAGGACGAAACCTTGTACACAAGAAAGTAGCTTTAATTTGGTATTGGAGAGAATCTGTCGTCTTCTGGTTTATATCAAGCCAGGTGTATACTGACAAACACTAGAGGAGTTTAAGGGCGAGTGGCTTTGTGACAAAGGAGACAGCACGACGAAATTTATTCAGCTGCAGACTCCAGTCAAAATCTGAAATTCCGAATTAGTCTCTGTGTCCGGCAGCGGAAGGAAGTTTGGACAGATTTGTTTATGTCTCTCCTTTTCAGCTCGGTTGAATGTCCGCTCGTCCGTTTAGTTCCAGAACATTACAACAAAGGAATAGATTGTCAGTGCGCTAGCTTAACTAATGCCGCTCATTTGTTTTCAAACAATCAATGTTCAGAGATCAGGCGTCACCTCCGAAATAGCACAAAAACAAAATTGAGACATTTAGTACTTAGCTACCTTGTCAATGTCAAGATGAAAGTTCCTCTTTTCTAAAAATCCAACAAACATCAACACATCTTTTTGACGATGATATTGACCATGAAAAAGTAGCCCTTGTCAAACTACTCCCGTCTTTTCTTCCCCCGTCACATCACATAAACAGCTCTGGCTCGCCCATGGACATCATTTCACACATCATCTCACACGAGTGGAGGAGAAACTCGAGAGGACCTTATGGGATGTTTAGGTATAGCTTATGGCACAATCCAGCTCACCCAAAAAGCTACCTATTTTTAACCAAACTTTGGTTGAAAATATATTCCTTTCTTGGAACGTTAAGCATTAAAAGAAACTTTCTCGGGTTTGGTTTAACAGTCACTGGCTTGGTTTTGAATCTGGAGTTTTCCCCAGGAAAAAACACGAGTTATGAATAATATGTGGAGTAGTTGTTTGGAGGGAAAGGCGAGATGACTAAGGAGGAAACTAGTCCAAATATCCCAAAGCACTCACATCTACTATCTACTACTACTTGTTCTGTTGGAGGGGGAGTAAACCTCAGTGTAAAGTTTTTGTTAGAGGAAGTTCCCCTTTTCCTCCGAGGTTGATTTATAGCACCGAGAAAAATGGGGAAGTAGGAGTAAACGGGAGGAAGCCTAAGATTTCAGTTGAAAGACTAGGCTTTCTTTCTTTTTCTTCTTGTTTATGACGACGAGGATGAAAGGGGCCTCTGGTTTTTTTTGCTTTCACTTTCCCCTCCAGTTCCCGTCTCCAACGGAGCACATGTCCTTAGTCGTTATCCTCAGCTAAGAGAGAAAATGAAGGTGGTGGTGGCGGAATAGGATATCACAGCATCCGGATCCGGTTACTTGAGCTTAAGATAAAGTGGTGAATGATGATGATGCTGATGGAGGAGGACGTTACTTACCACACCACTGCTTTTCTTTTTAGTAAACTCACTCAGCTCAAGTGTAATGCTAAACAGCTCACTTTTCACTTTTAAACTAGTATGCTTTCTTCCTTACATTACTTAAGCCAGAAGTAATTTCAAGACAAAAGAAGAATTAGCGCTGGGCTGGAACTGCCTGAATGGTTGATGGGTTCCCTCTTAGGAACTGGCGCTGGAAGGCATTCCCCGCAGCCGCACTCACTGGAAGAAAAGAGATAAACAAAAACATATTTTCAATGCAACAAAGCTGAATTATTATGATTAGATATGGCTAAAAAAAGTGAACCAACTCACACGTTACTATATCCTATGCTTTGACTAAGGTTAGGATAGAAAGGGAAAATTATATGTGGGTGGGAATTTGGATCTTGTTTATTTGATTAAAATCCTTATTATTTCTGATTTGCTTCACTGAGCTCAAAGAAGTATGAACCGGGAGGAAACCGTGAACAATGAATAATTTAATGGGGTTTCTCAAGCAAAAAATAAGAAACTTTCTTCGTGAAATTTACTCTCGGCACGGCATGATATCCCAACAGCGCTAAAGAAAGTGAAACTGACGCTAATTTTCTTCCCATTGGAAATTCATCGGTACCTATAGAGCAAAAGAGACTTATCCACACCGTCTTTCTCTTTTCTTCCTACAAACTAGATTAACTTTCTCCCTCATCTTCATATTCGCCGACTGCTATTCACTGCTACTGCTTCTTCTACCAAAATATTTCCAAGAAGCCGAAGATGAAGATAATTATTAGCATTATCAAACGGCGTAGTAAAGAAAGCCATTATGATTTCACTTTGAGATGTAAGAAACCCTAATGGATTTCTGCTGTTCCCAGGAAAAAAAATCTGCTGGAGAAAGAGGCACATTTAAATGACAGGAAGGACAGGACGTTGGCATCATCGCTGTAGGCTGATCGAATATAATCTCTAGATATTTTTCTAGAGGAAAACATATTCCGATTCATTCATGAATTACTGCTGAGTGGAAAAAACATATCTGCGTAGATAGCGTGTACAGTCCACTAGTCACCATCTCGAAATGATTGCGTTGAAAAACTGCTGACACAAAAGGGACGATAGGAAAAGTGGGGGAAATATGTCAAAAACATTTTTATTTATTCCGTTTGGAAAATTGTGTGAAAACCTTTCGGTAGTGCGGTATGTTTATTTGATTTGTCACAGTCAATATTGTGTTTAGCGTGGCAGGGTGGAATCAAACTCAAAAATATACATATTTGAAATCCAACTCTACATGAAAGAAGATAACAGTAATGACATGAGTTGTTGTTGCTGTTTGAGATGGATGTGAAAAGAGAGAGGATCCAACTTTCACCGTATTTTTTAGAAACTTCCCGTTTTCTACCTGTACTTTGGCCATTAATCTGATAAATGTTGCAATATATTTGTTTTCATTCGCCAATGTTTCATATTTTAATGTTATCATATTTCATATTATTTCTCGCAAGACTCAAAAATCCCATAGCCTCATGCCCTGTATTCCATGATTTTTTATTGAACAAGATTAGATTTTTGTATTCCTTATTGTATCGAAAGCTCGGTGCGTGCTCCCTAGTCTGCATGTCTTCTTTGCAAAAAATTGGACATATGAACAAAAGCGGAGTTTTAAGTCACTGGAGAAGAAACCGTTCTGGGAGCGATGAGCTTCAGCTTCGGCCAAAGACACACGTCGCTACTGCCATGTCTAGAGTCTAGATCTCAGCAGCTGTTAAAGAATAAGAATGAAGAAAGAGGGTAAAGTGAAAGTGAAAAGATAAACAGACAAAAAAAAAGATTTTTATTCCCCTCCCACTTTCTTCCTCCAAATCTGTTCATGTTCCAATGAAGATTTATCGTCATATTGGGCATTATATAATGGGCCATAACTAACAATAGAGCAGAATACGTGAAAGTTTTTTCCCCTACATTCATGATCATTGATCACACGTACTGACGTTACGCACATAAGGAAAGGATGTTAAGATCTTAAGTAAGTAAAAAAGTCGAACGTGTGGGCTGCAGATCCAGTGCGGAGGGAAGCGGAAGTGAAGAAGGCAAAGATGAACTATGTGTCTTGGGTCATGTCGAACTATATTTTTATCAAGTTGGCAAAAAATTCAACGTTTGGAATAAAAGGAACGAACGGAAGTCAGGCTACGTGCCGCTTCCTTTATGATACGGATCAACGGATCAGTGGAGTAGAGCAAATCACTTTATCGGGAATATGGCATGTGCCTAGAATCTTCGATGGACCTTTGATGCAAAAGCTGAGGAGAAAAGTGTAATATGTAATCATATCAGCACTACATAAAAAAATAACAAATGGTTTTGTTTTGGGTTTTTACTGGAATTGTTGCTGACTTGACTTTGAACTGTTTGCAGGGGAGTTGGCGGAAGCTAAACAAAAGTGCAAACAAAACAATATTTAACCTAGGTAGGTAGGTATGAGCTCTATGAAAAATAAACATTCATACATAGGAAAAAGCCACTGTCCAACCGGAAGAGTTGTTTATGAAGCTACAGGTTAAACTTGCTCTGCTTATTCCCCCAGATTACGGAGATTTTCAGCTAACAATTATTTTCCAACATTTGCTTTACATCTGTGCATTAGTCAAAGTCGGTGCCACGTTTTTTTTGGTCATGGTTGTTTATGCTGAAACTCATCATTTTCCCTTTCGTTTTCAAGGAACTTTGAATCATCATTAACTTAATAACCCGAGGAAATAATCCATAAAATAAAACTTTGTGCAATGCTGTTCCAAGAAATATATGGCCAAACAGCACAATACATATTGCTAACATAAATCATTCACAAATACTTTTCTCCTTTGAAATAAATCCTTTTACTCGTGAAGCAGTAATTCATTTCAGTCTTCTATAGTAAAAAAAGGAACTTTCAGCAGAAACTTTCTCATTAGCGCAACGATCCAAACTATCATTGAAAAGAATCCTATTGACAGAGAACAAAGCAAGAAAAATGACAGCATTCCATCATAGAAAATAAATACAAAAACGGTAAAAGACTAAGATTCATTTGATGTATTTGTAGGAACCCAAGTTAATTCAAGAAAAAAAATATTCTCCATGTTGAGCTGGAGTATCAAATACATCACGATCAGAATAAGCAGCATGATATGGGAAACGCAGCTTCAACAAGCTTTGAGCTTTCCCCTATTCATTCAGCTTGTCTAAAAGAGAATGCTGACTAAGGGAACAAATTCTTTGATATTCATTCCAACTTTTCACAAAAAAATATTTCAACACAATTTTGGTATTTTACAACGGGAAGCCTCCCCTGCAAGGCTAGACATTTCCCTTCGGATCCAGTGAAGTAACTGCAACAATAGTCAGCGAATATTTTTTTTGGCAAACTTTCACCATTTGGAACGTTTGTGCCCTTGGATGGGTTGGGGGGGAAGTACTTAAAATACGGTTTAGCAGCCTGTTAGGCACACTCAGCCGGCCCCACGATGTCCATCCGTGGTTTTGCGATGGCAATGATTGCAAGAATGCGGTGGGATGGATGAATCCATGCATCATGCAAGCTGGCATTCCATCCCATTCAAAACTTTCCAGCAGTTTGCTGTTTTTGCTGGACGATTGACCAACGGTCTTGCAGAGAAAATGGAATGACCATGAAAAATTGACAGAGAGAGCACAACTTTCTTTTACTTCTTATCCAGTTACTTTTTATTTATTTATTCATGTTGCACTTATTAATATTCAAATAAGGGTTATCATCACCATCCGACAAGCTCTGGAACTTTCTTCTTGCAAAAATATGAAAAGGATGGGAGAAGGCATGTGACCATCACGGGTAGAGAGAAAAAGTTTTCACCTGATTTCCATCTAAATAAGTAAGGAATGACTATACCCAAATTATCAATTGATGCATTACTTCCCACCATTCCAAACACCTTTCCTGTTTCATCCCAGCTTAAGCTTGGAAGTGAGTTTTGTTGCTTCCAGAAGAAACTTTTCATTTTTTTAAGGATATCCCCTTCATCTCTACTTGGTTTTAGCTCACAAAATTTCTCACGCAGGTTTGCTGGAATCAATAGCTAAAAATAGTCCAGAAAAAAAACATTCTTCCCTTGAGAAGCGATAAGAACAGCAAATATCAGCCAACTTTTTCGCTTCCTTGAATTTTTAAGATTTTGGTGAGTCTTGCTTGGGGTCTCCGCATTCGTCTCCATTTTTGTATTAAATGTTGACATTGACACAAATTGAGAATCTGCTGAGGAGGGGAGCG
>JAQGAI010002644.1:0-11964 GCA_034696905.1 Lepidocyrtus violaceus
CCCTGTAAAAGGCCAATGCGAATGTGGCTATGTATATACCATAGTAGTATCATGGCTTATGCGGGTTCCAGTCTTTTACGTATATAGCTTGCATGGGCTCCACTTTCTCCTTGAAATAGCGACAGTGAAGATTGCACGGACGTATATTGAACTGCTCCGGGAGAACAGTCCACTCCGTGGAGAAAGTTCTATCTTCCTGCTTGTTTTTTTTTGCTTTTCAAGTAGAGCCGAGCTGGGCACGGAGGATCAATAATTTGTTCAGTATGAGTAACAACAGCATGGGGAGCACGCTATGAAAGGAAAGAGAGGGCTATTTAAGTATGGACTTTATGTAAATGTAATGTAGTGTAATGTAATGTCAGAGAAAGTGGAATATGGACATAGTCATAGTTCAAGCAATGCATATGACTACCGTTGAATACAGTTGAATGGCGTTCGTGGTCCAAGCACTCCGAAAATGTTGGGAAGAAAAAAACGGTGGTTTTATTGATGTAATGTTTAGGCTTCAGCTCAGCAGCAGCATGCCTTGTTTCAGATTTTGACAATAAAAAAATATTGTAGAAATGGAATATTTGGAAAAGCAGAACCGTTTTTTTTAAATTCTTCTGAAACTGTATTTATCGTTGATTTATTGTCTTTTTAGAAAAGAAAGGATCAACCAAAAATGTAACATTATTTTTTTTTACAGAAATATGGGTTTAACTTAAATAGCAATTAAAGATTTGATTGCAAAGTACAAATTGAATGATAAAGCAGATAATTTTTGATTGATAGTCATCGAATGAAAGTTAAAATTGTCTGCAATCCTGAAACAATACTGAATGCTTATATGATTTAAATACTACAACAGTAATATAATTATGTATTTATTTTGTTTTTAGATTTTTGAACAAGTTCTTCAGTCAGAGTCGGAAATGGTAATGACGATAGTTTTCTTCTTCCGCTTTATCCTCTCGGCTTGCCCTTCCGTTTCCATTCCTGCTTCTGTTTGTGCAGCAGACTTATTCTTGGATTTCCTTTGGCTTCGCCGGAGCATCTTCATCCCAGCCTCTGATGATGAATCGGATGATGGAGCGGTAGCTGTAGCAGCAGTGGCTGCCACCAACGTTCCAGCTCCAGCTCCAACACTGCTGCTGTCGTAGATTTTGGCAATTGCGTTGGCTTTGTCATCCCCACTCTCATCCGAGCTTATGTTCACGATCTCACCGTCCTCTCCATAAATGGCATAATTAGCAGCAGGATCGCAATCGGTGGGCTTGAGCATGTCCGCATTTCGTTTCAACTGCTGTCGCGTGACCACCCTTTCCGCCGGGCTAGTGTCTTGAGTGGTTGTGGTGGTGGACACGGCCGGGACTTGCACCACAGCTTTGTTGCCATTTTGATCATCATCATCTTCTTCAACCTTGTTTAGGACCTCTTCATCACTGCTTATGCTGCTGAGACTGCTGCTATCACTGTCGGAATCGTCCTCTTCCTCACTTGTGGTGGAAGAGGAGGAGTCACTTGAGCTCCCGCTGCTACTACTACTAAGGCTCAGCCCCAAATCGGAGAAGTTTCCATTTTCCGTAACGATTTTCTTATTTTCCTCCCCGGTTTCGGGCACAGGTTCCGGTCCCCAGTCACAGGCCTTCGGCCCCGTCGGAGATTCCGGCGGACTCAGGAAATTAATCACTGGACTGGCCCCCCTCTCATAACCATAACCACTCCAAATTGCCTTCCTCTTAGCACTCATCTCCTCCATCCTCCTCCTCCTCAGAATGCTCTGAACCTCCTTGAGCACCTCGGCCAGCTCTTCATTCTCCAGGATCTGAGTGGCATACTCGAGTAGCCCCATTCCCAACAGGTTCTTCACATGGAAGTTAGCCCCACAACTGAACAGCATCAAGATCATATCCTTTGAGAGGACGGGACTCGACTTGATATGACTCCAGAGCGGGGTCTCCCAGCAGTCCTTCTTCGCCTCCAGATTGGCCCCCTTCTGAATCAAATACTGGGCCACCGCCACCAGCCCCAACTGGCACGCAGTGTGCAACGGAGTCGTCCCGTTCCTCATCCTCGTGTTGACGTTCAGCCCCTCCTCCTCCACCAGATAGCCCAGGATTAATTCAAACTTGCTCTGCTCAATCCTCATGAAACTTCCCAACAAATGATGGAGCAAATTGGCATTGTCATCGTCCCTCAAAAAGACACTCGCCTTGTTTGAGATCAACAGCTGCATCGTATCAGTGTGTCCCCCTTTCATGGCATAGAATATGGCGGACTGGCCCCTCCCATCTTGCTTATTCAGATCCGCCTTGAATCTCACCAGCACCTCCGCCGTCTTCTGGAGTCCCAGTGCGCAGGCAAACATCAAGGGTGTCTTCCCCTCTCCCTCCGTCCCGGCATTGATGTCCACCTTGTGGCTGTAGTAATCCAGGAGGTGGAGGAGCACCCGGAGATTTTTCCCTCTCATGCAGGAGAAGTGGATGGGGAGAATCCCATCCATAGTCAAACCGTTCGGGTCCGCCCCCTCGTTAATGAGGAATGTGACGAGGTCCAGGTCCCCATTCCAGCAGGCCAGGGTGAGCGGCGTGTGCTGCTTGTACTTTGAGCCGTTGTTGTTGCAGTCCTCCTCCGGAGTGGAGTGGAGGACGGTGCTGGTCACCAGCTCAGTCATGATATGGTATAAAAGGCAGCTTAGGTAAGTATGTCAATGAATTTGACTATGTATTTGGCTGTGTTGCAGTCACGCAAACATGGATCAATTTTTTATCCGGAGGAATCAACAGATTAATCTGTTGCAATCAATCTTTCAAAAACAAAAATGAAATATGAGCTATCTGTCAACGAAAGGTAAAACGAAATGATAGTTTTTGTCGAAGGACAAAAAATAAACTTTCTTCTAACTATACTTGGTGGAGAGGACTACTGGAAAGCTTCCAGCCGAATGCTCTACGCTTTGGAGGGATAATGGGAATGGAAATACGTGTAGTAGTAAAGTTTTGTTTGCTTTTTAGGAAGAACCGTTAAACTTACTTCGGTTTCGGTCTGACCCATTTACTCGCATTTCACTCCAAACTCCAAACCCAACCAACAGTTGGGCTGACCTTGGATTGGACATTGGTAGCATTGGTATTGGTATTGGCAGTGACGATGAATACTAAAGTAACCAATGTCTATTGTCATTTATCATACGTATGCATAATATGTAATTGTGTTCATATTTCCATTGAATTTCGTCGTAGGAAGGTAAGGTAAAATGTCATAAAACTGACATGAAAATGAAAGCCAAGCGTAAGCGTACCTAACCTACCTAGACCATTTCTTAAAATAAGCTCGAATTACGATTACGACTAACTGCGATGCGGTGTGGTGGATTGGAAAAGGAAAGTTTGTTTTCTCGGTAAAAAAAAATTGGGCCACTTCTACCGGGCATCACTACTAAAAACCCATCCATATTCCATTCAAGTCAAGCGCAGGGGTATTGAATTGAAATTTTGCAAATAGGCATAGTCACAGTAGCGTATGAAATGAGTGTAACTTGATGAGTGCGTATTGAAGTGGTGGAATGTTGCAGGTGGTGCTGCTGACGTCATTTGAAAGTTAAAAGAGAGAATAATTAAATATTGAACATTATTTGTCTCATATTTATATTTAGGTTACTTATTGTTAGAATCAAATGACTTTAGATAGATGACGCAACATGGCTGCATTGATAAAACCTGATAGATAATAGAAAATTAAAATTAAAAAATTAAAAAGTAGATGACGTCATCGGGGATAAAACTAATGGTGGTGGTGGGACTACTACTGGCTATACTGGACTGTGCGTCACCCCTCCCATGGCCCAAGGAAAAAGCTCCAACCAACCCTTATCTTGAAGCCCAAGCAGGACTAGAGGACAAGAGCGAAGACTTCGAGACAATAACCCACGACGGTGGAGGCGGCCCCCACAAAACGGCCAGCGAGCATGAGGACGAAACCACGGCGGAAATCTTCTCCATCTTCCAGAACCCCTCCTATCCCGAGCCGGACACGGAGAAGACCAAGTACAGGCACACGGTGATGGCGCAGAAGGGCTACTGCGCCCTGAGGATCGAGTTCGAAGTGGCCCTCCTCGCCCCTCGAAGCATGGGCACAGGCTGCTCCACAGACTCCATGGTGGTCTTCAACGGATTTGAGCAGCCTTCCGCCCCAGTCTGCGGCTTATTGGAAGGTTATCAATTGACAGTGAGGCAGCAGGTGGGGAAAACAGTGCTTATCATGATAACGGCCCGGAGCGGCTCCCACATGTGGAAAATCAATCTGAGCCAGATCCCCTGCGTCAATATCAAGCCCCTCGTCACCTACTTCACTAACGACACGGGCAGCTGCGGGATAAAGAATCCGCAGCCGACGCAATTCCGACTGAAGACGGAGACCCCCAAGCTGGTCCCCTCCCATAAGATGCTCCAGTATGACCGGAAGTCGTTGGCGTTCTTAATGGCCACCCCGTTTCTGGGCTCCATCCGGCTCCTGGGACAGACTGTGCTTGACATAGGGAAGGAGAAGATCTTGCGGGGGATGGAGACCGGAATGGATGAGTATCCTTGGCAAGCCGTGCTCATGTTCAATGAGCAGGTGCTTTGCGGGGCCGTGGTCATCAACACGGAGTGGGTGATGACGGCGGGCCACTGCGTTCTCCTCAGTTTGAAGCAGGCGCTCGTCTCCGTCCTCACGGTGAGTCTGACGGAGCACGACCTCCGGCTCAAGACCGAAGCCACCTCCATCATTGTCGGGGTCACCAAAATAGTCTTACATGAGTATGGAGAGGGGGAGAAAAATGACATTGCACTTATTAAGCTCGACAAGAAGCTGGAGTGGCAGGGAGCACTCCGCCCCATTTGCTTGCCCTTCGATCCGGACGAGACGTTTGAAGGGAAGCACGGGATCATTTCCGGCTGGGGGAAGACTGACGACTGGGTCATATCGAATATATTGAGAACGGTGGAGGTGCCCATACTGACTAATGAGAAGTGTACGGAGCTCTGGGAGCCGGTACTAGCGGGCGCCGTACCCGAGCTTATTGATCCCAGGATGGTTTGTGCGGGGGGAGGAGAGCTTGGACAGTGCACGGAGGATCCTGGCGGTCCCCTTATCACTGAGGTGGAGAATAAAGCAGGGGATAAAAAGAAAAAATGGGTGTTGGCGGGCATAGCCAGCTTTGGCTTTATTAAGGGATGCGCTGTGAAAGGGGTCCCGGTGGTTTACACGAGGGTCTCCGAGTATCTAGATTGGATGGCCTTGAATTTTGCTGATACTCATCATCACCACCTGGGGAAGGGGAGGTGCAGGTATGCCCATGTCTAATAAAATTGCATTTTTTGGAAGAAGCAATTCCCCGGCAAATTAAAAATCAAAATTTTCAGCGATCATTTTCTTTTGTTTTCTATTTAATTTAATTAAAATTGCAGTTGTATGCACTATAGATCTATTCATGATAGATTTTAATTGGGGTGTTTAACATTCATCTTCTACTCTTAACTTTAACCACCAATCCATCAACATTCAAAACAAGTCCCGGCTTGATCCCTCCAAATTGGCCGGGCCCCCCTTTGGACTTATCTTTTCTCACCCCCTCGAACTCAAAATTGGCTAACAACCCTCCAAGAAACAGGAAGAACTCCACCTGAGCCATTTGCTCAGCAATGCAGACCCTCCTCCCCGTACTAAACGCGAGGACATCATCCTTTTTACTACTGCCATTGAGAAATCTGGAGGGATCGAATTGCTCCGGGTTGGTCCAACCATTTTCGGGATTGTGGTGGACCCAATAGAAGTTGGCCATTACGATGGTGTCCTTGGGCAAATAGTATTTCTGATCCCGACCGGAAACGAGCACAGTGTCTTCCGTGGTGCTGTGGAGAATCCCGCCAGTGACGATGGAGCTTATTCGGAGGGTCTCCGTGATGACTGCGTCGAGCAACGGGAGCTTTTTGCGGTCTTCGGAGGATACGAATTTGGAGTGGCCTTGTTCATTGAGGACTTGGTCCAGTTCGGAGTGGACTGCGGACTGGATTTGAGGGTTTTCGCAGAGGTACTTTATCGCGAAGTTGAGGGAGGAGTTGAGCGTGTCCGAGCCGGCTGTGAAGAGGTCGATCAGGACGTGGACCAGATTGTTATCTGATAAAAATAGTTATGCAAATTAATAATGATTTTAATCAGTTGAATTTGAATAATTCAAATATTTTCTTACATCCGGCTTCCCCGTAAAAACTGCTTTGCGGATCCTTCTCCTCCTCAATCCGAGCTAGATACAGATCCACAAAATCATTTGCCACGTGGGTCCGCTCATATTCCACTTTGTGGGAGTCGACAACATCGCTCACAAGACTTTTCAGTTCGTTGCAGGCCGTTACAACGCTTTCGTAGCCGGATGCTTGGGGAAAGGCTTTGGCGATTGTTGGGAGGAACCATAAAGCCCCGGAAACTGGAGGGTCGATAAATCCTCTTCAGAAAAAAAACATAATTTTCGAGAATGTCGAAATGAACTGATTTTTTTTAAACATGTCTCTTTTTTATATTAAACCTACTCGATAGTAACTTGATACGCTCTCCTCGCCGTCATGTCATTCAAACTGAACTTTCGGCTGGCCAATATATCCCACAGCGCATTGATAACACTCAACCCAAACAGATAAGTCAACTCATGAGTACTCCCATCCGGATAAGTCTTCAAGTACGCTACTAGCTCTTGAACCTCCTCCAAAATGGAATGTTCCATCAGAGTCTTCCCGAATCCCAGATCCCTCAGTGTTTTCAACACAAATCTGCGCTGATCATGAGCGTCCTGTCCGGTGGCGAACGTTATCCCATGTTTGGTGAGACTCATGGCGAGGAGGTAGTTGGGTCGGCCGGAGTACACCGGCTCTTTGTAGATGCTCCGGATCAGATTGATGTCATTTAACACGACCATGCTTTTCGGAGCAAAAATTAAAATTTTAATTAAGATTCCAATTTTTTTCTTGCATTAATTCTGCCAACTTTAATTGCGCACTTACTCATAACTCCCAAATCTCAACGTAAAAACTTCCCCGTACTGCTTGGCCAGCTCGCATAAGTGGACATGAGGGGCTGAGCCCATGAATGGGAGGTAGCCCACAAAAGGAGTCATGTTGCCCAAAGGACCTGATGGAAATAAATTTACATTTTTTCATTGTTACAAAAAATATGCTAAACAAATTATAAATAGCTTGATTGAAAGGTACTTGATACTCACCCGGTGGCAGTCGTTTCGTAAACGCTCCTGTGGCATGGCGAATCCGCTCCTTCTTCAACTTCCCGTAGAAGTAGCCCACCAACAGCACCAGCGCACCGAGGATTAGCGCAGTCGAGCCAAACATGTTGTTGGAGAATGTGGACAAGGCGAAGTTGAAATGATGAGTGAATCATGTCCAGTCATAAAATGGCTGATAGATAAATCCATTCCTTTTAATAAACCGCCGGGCTTCCGCCGGAAGTAAAGCTGCTTTAATTTTAGAGCTCATTTGAGTGCCTGGAAATTGATCTAATTTTTTGATTGTGTCATCGCCAAAAGCATTTAGGAAAGAAGCTATTTGAGGACAACTTACAAAATCAATCTACAAATGATGCAAACTTTAGCTCTAAGCGTACACGAGCTATCCAGTATTGTATGCCGCAAGTTTGACTCATTTCATAACAATTTTGTTTTCAGAAGTCAACCGTCTTTTACGTAACTTGCGGCTCCAGTCTATTTTTTCCTGTATGAATGAATGTCAATTGAGCTTTTAGGAGGGACATTCCTATATTCTTTTGGCCGCAGTAGAATTGTGCCGGCTCAAATTCCAAGAGTTTTGCAAGTCGGTTCTTTTCCCAACCAACGAAAATGTAAGTTTCCTTGACCTTAGGAATGGCTTTGGCTCGAGTGAAAAAAAAATGCTTTATAAATGAAAGATACGGCAAAATTGTAATAATTATGCAAATGACAATAAGATTTTGATTTTAGATTAATTAGTTTTCAAAAAAAAAAAATAATGCTCTTTATCCGTCTTTTGCTCACAAAAATCCATTTATATTTTTTTTAAACATCCGGTCACCGCATCCCGCTTCAAAACAGATTTACGATAAGATGAAATTAGTGCTCATTCACCTCATGTTTGCGCTTCATACATGCTCTTCGATTTCATTTCAGTCACATAAAATATCACCACTACGTATACTATATGTATTGCTAACCTGATTTAATTAGCCCATAATTAAACCGCACACTTTCAAGTTCAGAAAATACTACTGGGATGGCTGGGCTGAGACTAGGTCAGTTCTGCATTGCATTAATTATATAGCACATTTAGAGCAATCAGATTTTACTTTTGTTGTGTTGTTGGCAATCGGAAATCACATCACGCTGTTAAATTCGATACGATAAGGATACATATAACTTCAGAAGTCCATCAGCAAAGCATTTCATCCTCTCATTGAAATTAAAAGTAAAAAAAACTTCTTTAGAAATCCACTTCCACATAACTCACTCTAGTTATTTATTTTGTGACAATTCCTCGTAATTGCTAAATATAAATCAGGGTTAATGCCAAATGCTAATTCAGAGATCAATACTTCCCTTTCAACCAGCAGCATCCTTCCTCCTCCTCCGTCATATATATCTTATGAAGATATGATTAATAATACACAATAATTATCTTTGTCAGTCAGTGGAATACTAATTATAATGCATTTGAAGAAAGAACCGACCTGAATGTCGGGATGTGGGAAAAGGTCAACTCGATCCACTCCTACCGGAAGCAAACAAGCTAGAACAATACTCTAGAAGAAAATTATCGGGCTTGGTTCATCATAATCATAACTTGCACTTACTTACTCATTAATTAGTAAGTCATCCTCTCACATAAATTGGTACATACTTCAATTCTTCAAACCATCGTGTTTTTTCCTACAATTGTTTGCAAAAAAAAATATGCAAGTAGTAAACAGGAACCCAAACAAGCTTATGGATCAGCATCCATAACAAACATGATGATGCTGAGGATGACAATGACAACATTTGTGCGTATCGCGTCTCGTCCCTCCACATCCTCCATCGGGATCTAGGTAATAAAGTGCGTACACAAAAGCAAATGTCTGTAATCCAACCATAAACAAATAATCCTGAAGCTGAAGGGAAACAAGCAATGTTTTGAGGGAAAAATCGTGCTAAAGTAAAAGTAAAACCTACTCCGCCTTACTCATCCTCATCACCATCATATACGTCATCAGAGCATCATCTCAGCTAACGAGATAACGCCACAAGATAAGCAAAGCAATGCAAAAACCAATTGTGTTATATGTTTTTTTCACAAAGAAGCGGCTGCTTCTTTTGCTTCTTTTTGTCTTGTCCTGTCACAAGGACTTCCGTTGCGGTTGCATTTGCGCCAGATTCTCATCAAGTCCATCTTGTAGGAAAGAAAGAAAGAACCTTACTCATCGTCATCACTATCACCATCCTTGCCTTGAGTTAGTTGAGTTGAACAAGAGCTTACAAATCAAATCAGGTTTTGCTTTTGCAAAAAAAAAAGTGTATTATGAGCTGATCATATCATCATCCACTCGGGAACAGTGTTACTATATTACTATTACTCTTGTCAAAGTAGTAAAAAGGGAAAAGCATAATTGACTCATTTTTATTGCAATTTTTGCAGTTTAAAACTTAACTCATATGATCCCTATATAGGTATAGCTTTATGTATGTAATGCAGGACATCAATGAAGAAGGAACTTAAGGGAAAGGACTGAAAAGTGGACTTGGCTAAATCATTTCACAATAATATTGAGTGGGTATCATCATCATCATTGTGTAGGCCTCATATATTTTATTACGCTGCTGATGTTTTTTTTATACATTTATTTCCTCGCATTGTCCTTTTGAGATAATCCACTTCTACATACACATATGACATGAGTAATAATTACAAGGAAGAGGATTGTAAAAACGTAGGAAAACGAAAGGGCAAAAAACTCGGTTGAGCCTTGTAAGACAATTTTTTAAAAGCAAGTAATGCTCATAAATTGTTTGTAACAAAAACAATGCATGCGAAAAAGTGGGATAACTCACACACAACTTGAAACAGATGAATAGAATAAAAGTGAAGTTACTGTAACCGCAGAAGATAATCCACAGCAAAGACACTTTGTGAAGAAAAATATTATATGAAATGATGGTGATTGAGGGACATGATGCCCGCGAGCTTGATTCAGGGCTCATCTCAACTTCATCTCTTTCTCGAAGATTTTTTTTAACGTAAGAGATAAGTATGATGATACGATTTGTAAAAAAAATTGCTTTACCAAAAAACAAAAAAGTATCCCACGTCATTTTCCACAACCATGCAACGGTTCTTATAAGTAAAATGGGGGAAGAATCTGTAACAATTTGCTTTTCACTTTTTTTGGTGGAATTCTCGTAAAAAAAGAGCGGATAAGAAAAAGATGATGATAAGTAGTGATGATGTGGGAGATTAATCACGGAACGGCGAAATCCCATTTTCTGACGTGTGCGCCTGTTCACGTTCAAGAAATGAAAATGCCCAAAAAGGGAAAACATTTTTTTCTTCAAATGACAATTTTTTTCCCTGAAAGCTGGGAAGAAGAATTAAGAAAAGAATCGGAATATAATTGGCCGCTTTTTCGTTGGATAATGAATGGTTTTGAATGTTATGTTATCATGATCTTATCTTATCATCATCATCATATTTGAGAAGTGAACATTGTTTCTTAATCGCCCCTTTAAATTACAAAGGAAAACAAAACGAGATGTTTGTCTTTGTCTCCCTTTCTCGATAAATTTTATTGGGAAGAAAATAAAATTAATAAAACTGCCAATTCAAAAGTCAAAGCCAGACTATGTGCGTGAACCGTCATCATCATCATAAGACATGACATGACACTTTCATTCAAGAATTCACCCTTTTTCTGTCATGTAGGTATGGTCATCCCATAACTTCTTATGTATATCTGACCAATCTAGATCCTACGGTCACTTTAATTTTATTGACTTTATGCAAATCAAATCATATACAAAAGCAACAGCAGCAGAGAGAGAAAAAGTTTTGCATTTTCAATTGCAATTTTTAGTCAGAATTGGGCAGGTTAGATAGATATAAACTCGCTGTACCAATGTCAAAAGTGTCAGTGAGAGTGGACTCGAGGATATATAGATTTACTGAACAAGCCAGTTCGCAGTTGAGATCAGGAAAAAAGTGAACCTTTAAGAAAAGGCAATGAATTTATAACAAGAGAGGATGAGGAAAAAGAAAACAATAGGCATAAGTAGCCAGCCATACAAAGAGAACTTTTTTAAGCGGTGCTCGCTCATGATCCCACATCATATCATAATCGTAATCATTTTGATGATAAGTACAAAAAGTGTATGAAATAAGCTAATTTTCCTTTAACATAATTTCCTTCAATATTGTTTAAGGCTATAAAGGTGGTGGTGGTGGTGTGCTGCTCTGCCGTACAGTAATTGACATTTAGTGGCCATTGACATTTTCATGCGATTAGCATACCTACCTAGCCTACCGACAACCGACCGACCAAATATCCCTTGGCCATCATAATAAAGTAAACAATCCACCTATTATTATTATGCATATTACTATTGAGGAAGTCGTAGTGGAATGGGATGGGATTTTCAAAAGGGACAAAAAGGTTTTGAGTTTTTTTTAATGGGATCAGAATAATATGATGATATGATAGCAGCAGTAGAAAGTTAGTCGTTTGAATTCCAAAAGGGCAAATGGGGAGAATAAGCCATTAAAATGGATTTAAAAGAAATTATACACGACTGAGGAATGCTCATTATTGCATTTTTTTTTGATTGTGTGAAATTAGAAATATAAATCTAATTTGTGTGGAAAATAGCTTTGATGTGGGGATTTTATGGGGAAGGAAGGAATGATTAACAATCTTATAATAAAAAAATAGGGGAATTAG
>JAQGAI010002645.1:0-11962 GCA_034696905.1 Lepidocyrtus violaceus
ATGATGATGTTGATGGCGAAGGAATATGATTCATATGTCTTTGTTTTTTTTTACTATTCTATTGTAGGTAAAATCCCTGGCTCAACTCCATGCTATGGAGTTACACGACAATCCTTGGGAGTGTGACTGTCGACTTCGTGATTTAAAACTGTGGATTGAGAAAGAGAATATTCCACATCCTGTGTCACCTTCCTGCCATACTCCACCCAGATTAGCAGGTAAAAAAATTATTGAAGCCTTTAGTTTTCAACCCTTTTCATTTCATTTAAGCTACATTTTACCGCCGCCACTACTTCTATGGAAAGCGTAAATTATCCTTATTCATAATATCACGACATTCATTTCGTCATCAAAAGGATATTAAAATGAACACGAGAAACATGTTCTAGAAAAAGGGGAGAGATCTATTATGTTATGTATATATATTACGGACTTTTATTACGGTCATGCTGACGATGATGATGAGGTTATTTTATTTCTTTTCGTGCTTGTTTCCATATCATGACACGAGTCATTTGACTTGAAAAAAATATCATAAAAAGTTTGCTTGGGAGCAGTAGCAGCAGCAGTTATGTCTACATGTTTATGGAATAAAAAGAAGGGAGAGATGTTTAAAAAAAATACGTTGTAAAATCCAGCAATTTTTTTCTCCGAGATTATTCCTGTCATATTAGTAGAAAATGTAGTTTTGTGCATAAAATGGTAATAAGAATATTTTTTGTAGTTACAAGTCGCCGCAGTAAAACCACTCGGTATTTAGTGTGAACACAAGCCCGTCGTAAAACACGTGCACATGGTATCAACTCGTCAGAATCACCACACCACCACCGCCGTTGCGTTGCCACAAAAAAATAGGCATGCTTTTACCAGAATCAGTGTTACATATGTCATATGTATAAATATTCTAGTTAAGTATGACCAGGAGCTCTGTGTCGAGTCAATGTAACATGTAGAACAACTGCTACTCCCATCATCCTTTCTCCTCTCGACATTTATTTCTTCGTCGTTTCCTAACAATGAGCCTTGTTACCCCCTCTCTCTCTCTCTTACACACAGACTGATCTTCCTCATCCTCCCTCTCCCCGTTTTTTATGCGTTTGCAGATTATCGCTTGAGTCCCTGTCAGGCATCAATTTTTTATTGTACTCTTTTCCCCCTGTGTTCCCTCGTGAGGAGAACGAGAAAAGATAATCCCACTTGATAGGAACAGTTCGTGCATCATGTTTGCATGTTTTTCACATTGTTTGAGTGGTAATAAAACTTGTTGGACAATGAAAATAGCAAGACAGTTGAATGCAAGTTGTTTTTTCCACCGTGATCATATCATCGTGATTATGACTGGGATGATGCACAATCATATCAATTTTGATTCACTGCATCTCCATCGCATCATCGGAGTTCAATAGAAATAGAAATTCAAAGTCATGCACATCATTTTCTACTCTCGTTGTGAGTAGTATGTAGTGGAGGGTGACGACGACTAACTAACTAACTAAAAGGATGGTATGTAAAATGATAATGATGCCTGTACAAATCCTCCTATTCATCCACTAGAATCTTCACAAATGCCAGTAAAATATATTCACAAAGTTAGCAAACTCCCTATTATAGCATCATAGTATTATTTTTTCCTGCTGTAAAGTATGTGTAAAGAGTAGATATTTTGTAGCGGATTACTGGCAAGCAAGTTCAAAGAAGAAGTTTTTTTTTGCATTGTGCAAAGAATGTGAAAATGTGGGGGTCTACGACATGACTTGACACTCTCTACTCAAGTTCAAAAAACATTGCATTGTTTGTGCACATTGCATTCAAGTTTAAGCGCTTTAGAAAAAGCGTGGTTCTTGAGAAGATAAAAAATAGCCACAAATGTATAGTTTTTTTTTCGTGCAAGCATGCACTACTACCCGTGCCTCATCGTTTTTATTAGATAATGTAACATGCGTGCAAGATAATTATGGAGAGATATGTACATGTCATAACACGTGATACTATTGATGATGATTTATAGGAATGAAAGTGAAGAAGAAAAAAACATACATGGCCTTGCTGTTTTCTAGTTTCAATGGGTATTTGATAGGAACAGGGAGGGTAGTAGTAGTCGCAGTAAGTTTCTTTTGTCTAAGAAACTAGTTGGAGCTTTAGAGGCATGGACAGTTCCCTTTTTCTGTTATATTTTTTGTTGTTGTCGAAAGCAATGAACTACGAATTTCTGGTTGCTTTACTTGGTGCTACAATAATAATGCAATATGAATGAAGATGGAGGGAGCACAACAAGGAGCACGCATGAAAGCACCGATTGATTCGCATGGGTAGCTCAATATCCGCCGTCTGGAAAAAAAGTAAAGTGTGACTATGAATCATGATATCATGAATCATGACTTATGGCGCTATACATATTTTGAACTCTGTCTTCACTAAAATATACAATGAATATTGATGAAGATTTACATAAAGAAAAAAATTGGTATATTCGTAGTGCCGATAAATATTTCATCATGAATTGAGGTTGACTGCCGTATGAAATGAGACTGTGGAAAAAAAACAAATAGGAAATGATAAATACACCGATACAGGGGAATCGTGTAGAAATTTCAGTATTTTTTTAAAGAGTATTTGGTTTCCCTTCATAAAAATGAAGAAACAAATGAAAATGAATGTTGTGGAAGCCTAAACCGAATGAGAGCTTGTCTTAAATTGGAAACAAACAGAGGTTAAAATAAAGGAAACTTTTAGTAATAGTGTAGGCAATTCTCAGTTTCCAAAAGAACATTTATATGACATACATGTATCCTTACAATCTCGGCAATAATTGTTTTTCATGCGGCTTGTCCACAATACAGAGCAGCTCATAATTACAATTTTATTACGATTTCTCAGAAGCATCGAACTTTTAACCTTGAATGACTCATACCTTCGGAATGCATGGTATGCAGTATAGAAATCGGCTTGAAATATGGAAACAAACTTTAGTCTAGGGAGTGAATGAAAATGCGTACCGATATCTATGTCGTAGTGGGAAACTACAGTTTATGCATTTACTGAAAAAATTTTCTGGCTTTTTTTTCTTCCAGGGAAAAAGTTTTCGGAGCTCTCTGTAACGGAATTTGCTTGTCCACCCCGAATCCTCGAGGCAACTTCAACAACTCCGAGACAAGTGAAAGTAACTGAAGGTGACAATGCTACTTTTGAATGTGTCATCGACTCCATTCCTACTCCAGTTGTGAGGTGGTACTGGTACAACCGGCTTATAGAGAATAACACGTTGCGGAAGTATATCATCATTGAGGTAAGTGCTTATTGAGCATTTTTTTTGTAACAATGTCTGCGGTGTCCAGTGTCTATTTTGATATTTATTAAATTCGTGGCCACCAGAAGCCGGTTTCTGAAGCTCCTTTCACGCGATGCTTTTTAACATTCAGTTTTCTTTTCTTTTTCGGCTGGCCATCTACTCTTTTGCTTTCTTTCAGCTTGATGTTTACGCTTTTTTAAACCGTACAATTTACAATTTTTCAGCAAGTTGCTTATGAGAGGAATCAGTAAGGATAATGAATGAATTATGAATAGCATATTATTGTAACATGGAGGACCTTATAAAAAACTAGAAGACTGTAGAATTGCTTTGTTAACGATCGACAGTACGTGTGCATTTTAATGGATTTACTTACCATTTGAGATTTTAAGGCAAACAGACAATACAAAAGTTCACAAGACGAACACGTTGATAAATTCCTGTTGTACTTGTGAACAATCGACTCTCTAAAAAAGCGCTTGGCTTGTTTGCTAAACTTTACGATGAAAACTATTTCAAGGACGTTGTGTAGGAGGAAAAAGGAAATCAGAGAACTTCAGTAAATCAAATTATACTCCAGTCTCAAGTTGGAGTATTTTAATAAGTAGTTACCCGTGGGTACTCCGGCTTTTAGTAACTACGCACTACCCAAAGGCAAGCCCGGTTGTGGGTGCAATCCGAGAAGGAAAAACAAGAGAAAGATTCAGCTTGTTTTCTTTATCCCTTCATGAACTATTAGAAAAGGAATGAGGGGAAGACAAAGGGAATGAAAGGAAAATAAAATTGGAATTGAAGGAAAAGATAAAAGAAAAAGGAGACTACAGTGAAAGTAGAGTAGAATGGAGGATAAATGTTTTTATTTCAGTTTTATTCTTGCCATTCCAAGTACGGATAGAGTAGTGTGGGTAGCTGGAGACCTTATAGCATTGGATTTCGTTATTTTCGTTATGCTTTGAAAATATATGTAAAAATTGCTTTGATTACAGATAGATTTTGACTCGTCCGCTATAAATGATCGCCTTAAAGGTTTATACCACCCCGGTATATGGTAAATAAATGAATGATCAAATCAAAATCTCAGTCCATTTTTCTACAGCCAAATCGATTTCAGCATGGTTCGTTCAATCTAATCAAATCAATAAACTGATTCGAGGACAACCTCTGTCACTTTAAATTGTTTATTTAAAGGGCGTTTTAATGAACTTTTGTAGGTTGTCTGAAAAAGATTTTCTGGCTCTATTTACTTTAGTTAAATTACTTGCAACTACTGTAAGCTGCACGTACATTTGATGGTGAAAACATCAAAATATTTAAAACAGCTAAAAGTACAAAAATCCTAACAAGGCCAAGTTAACCGGAAGGAAACATTTAATAGTAGGAAAAGGCGATCGATTTCCATGATTCATCGCACACAACAACACAAAAATCTTAGAACCTTCAGGAAAAGGTGAGGAGGAATCTATGGCGGGGGCGGGATCAATAATGCCTTCAGTGAAAAGCAGCCTGAGAGAAACAGGATATGTATCTTTTTCTTCGTTATATCGTAATACACCGTCATGGCTGGTACATACGAGATAATACTTAGGTAACATCCAGGTTGATATAGACATTGGATTCATTTCATTGTGTTTTATCCCCATTTCTAAAGTGAAACTTGCACAGCATATTTAAATTTATGCGATTTCCCCCTTTTGACAGGAAATTTTATACGCAGATATGTATCCTTAGTTTTTTTTAAAAGTTAGCGATCCTTATGCACCAGCTCCTTGTCACGGTACTGTAGTCTCATACACACACATACTACTTTACAAGTGCTCTTTGGTCCTTTATTCGTACTTACTTAAAAGAAAAAAAAATTCATAGGGAAAAGTCTTGACGTAGATAATCTTGTGGGAGTGAATTAAAGGAGGCAGGAGCAGGGCACAACTGAACTTGGAAGGAGAATACATCGATCTTATCTCAAAGTATATTGCATGGCATGGCATTTGGAATGATGTTTGAAATGTGAATTGTGTATGCATTCACCAGTCTTTTGTTATCTATGAAATGTGTGGCATGAATTGATTTTTCCTTCCAGAGTTTTTTTTCTCTTGTACACGATAAAAATGAACGATGAAGCGGGTTCTTTTCTCAGCTTCCTTTTTCGCTAAGCTTTCCAATTTTTCTAGATTATTTTTTTTTGTAAAAAATATGCTTGTTTGATTGGCCTTTAGTTGAAATTTTCTTTTTTTGGTTTCTTTTTAAATTTAAGAATGACAGTGAGCTGGATTTTTGTAATTAATCATGATGTCATTTAAGGTATATCCATTTCTAATGTGTGTGTGCTCCATAAATTGTTCTATATGTTGCAGAGGGAGAATGCGAGCGTCCTCCTGCTAACGAACGCCATGAAGAAAGACGAAGGGGATGTCTACTGCCTGGCAGAGAATGCGGCGGGATCAGCAGAAGCCAATTTCACACTAGAAATCCTTCCACAACCTACTCTTCAGAACATTCTTGACACGACACAAATCCTTGTAATTATTCTTGCTATCGTGGCAGTGCTCTTGGTTTCTCTCGCAGTTGGTATTTTCCTTTTCTTGCGGCAACGTCGAAATCGATCCGCAAAACCGCCTGAAATCTTGGCCACATCAACTCCAGTGAAACCACCAAGACTCAATTATGAAATCAATCCGGGCTCGCTCGTTGCGAATGGTTTTAAAACGAAAGGAGACTCAACGACTGATAATCCTGATCTCATTCTTGAAACCAATACCAATGGAACGTATCAGGTAAGATTCTGGAGAGAAAAAAAAATATATAAAATCATCATCAATTACATTAGATGGGCTTAGAGGGTTGCCATTTCGTGGAATCACTTCCGTGCTCCTAGAAAAAAATATATGAAGAAATCCCAACTTCCTTTTGGACCCCTTGTGCATCATGTGAAAGGGAAGGCTACACTAGACATACTCATACCATATGACATACGACACTATGAAAGCAGAAAAATTGCAACAATGAAATCTTACAAATCCGGTAACAAAGTGAGCTCATATTTTTACTCTTGTTTTCTGTTGCCAACTGAGAGTATGATGAAGCGAGAATGAAGCGTCAGCCAGCCATACCCTCCAGTAGATACGAAGGACCAGCTAGTCCTATTCCTAGTCTTATTGTGATTGCCATACATAATAACACACGTTATCCATAATTGTGAGCAGATAACTGACACACTCGCACTTTCCTTTTGTACGGAGAGTTTTTTCTTTGTGATCCTGTCAAGAACGTCGGAAATGTAGCGACATGACTCCATCCTTTCCCTATGTATTCCAGTGTAAGAGGGAAAGGAGGCCGGGATTGACGACAGAATGAAAAATGAAGGAAAACGAAGAAAACCAGGAAATATGCTCTTCATCATCGCCATCATCACTCACACCAGCCAACTAATATTTTTGGTGCACTTAAAGGCAGGCAGCCAGACACCTTTGAAATGCTACAAAAGAAGGGAACGTAAGAATAAGATAAGTTGCCTAGTTGGAACCACCTCCATGAAAAGTTTTTTTTTCTTCTGAAAGGGGAAAAACATAATAAACCTACAATGCAACTATCATTTTCTGATGCATACATGGAGTAAGATTTTGGATACGGTGTGGGAAACACATTTAGCAGAACGCAAATTTGATATTAGAAAAATGGGATTGTGAGCTCATCCTTGCACTTCCTTCCGCTTTTATAACGTGCATTGAAACCAACCAAGCATACTGCTATAGGGGAATAATACTAATAAAAAGTTCCAGAAAAGGAGACATTTTCATTTCTATCTTTTAGTAATTCTAATATTGGGTTGTTAAAGGTGATACAAAAAACAATCCATTCATTTTTACAAGACTATCCAAAAAGGTGGAGCAAGCAAGTGAACAACTCACTTTAGAAAGCTGAAGCCGTTTCCCCGCATTTCTGCAAAAAGTCAGTTCCTGACTGGACGTACGGAATATGCATAAAGTGCCATCCCGGCGCTTAGGCTAAGCTGTCGACTGACTTGAACAAAAAAAAATTTACATTTTCCTCTGGGAAAGGTTGTATATATTGACATGAATCTTGTAGTATGCATGAGAATGAAGCATTTGCATGATTCAGTGCAGTATAAAAACACGCACTTCCTATTCATGAATATCTCCCTGAATATTATGCTTCTCCGCGTAAAGCGAAATTGTTGTTTGGAGAGTACGTGCGCTGACTCGGCTCGGCTGGCGGTGAAAGGAAGAAAAAGTCTGAAGATGTTTCAAGGGCTCACTAGAGTATAATGTAGGAGAAACAAGGGAACAGTTTCGGAAAACACGGAAAGATTGTTGACTCTTTCGTCGTATTTTGGGTTGGTTGTTGTTGTCGTCTACCATACCTTCCTATACCCGTTCACTTACGCTGGCGGTAATCCTTATCAAACGTATCAAACCAAATTTCTTGAGAACGATACAGACTTGCTATCTCCCCATTCTAGTCTATTCGTATCTGTTTAGTCCTTAAGCTCCTTGATAGTGGAAAGAAGTGGAACTTTCCTTTTCATCATTTTCTCATTTTAAAGGATAAGGCCGTTAATCATTGCATTCAAGTGATGTTGGGCTTGTCATTGATATTTCCCATTAGGAAATTCATACAGTGACGGAGATTGGGAAATGCCCAAGAGACGTTCCTCTGGCTAGCAGCAATGCAATGCGAAGCAACTAGCAACTTACTTTCCAACTATACTTTACATCAACTTTGCAATTTTAGGGAGTTTTGCCACCAACACCCAAAAACTAATTCCTCTTCAAATATAAATATTGTAGGGACGAACTAACATTTTAAGGAATAAAGGATCACTCATAAGTTGTCTCACAAATACTGAAAACTTTGTAACACCAGCAGCGTATCACCAAGCTGCTGAAAACATTCGGCATGAACTAGGACTTATGTTAAATTTTATTTCTCACGTTTCCCCAAGTCACGTACAGCTCCTCCTAGAGTATTTATACTAATAGGTTATTCATTAAACGTTGGGTCGTCATCGTAATCGTTGATCTGGGCTTAGAAATTTTCCCGTGTTTAAAAAAATATCTTCTCCCTGCGCATTTTACTTTGAGAGCATTTATTTGTCATTATTGAGTGCTTCCTTTGGAGAAAAGGTTGACGCTTACGCAAACGTAGGGAATTGAAAGCGGCCTGGAACGCCGTTTATCGTTGGCATCATTCCACAAAGTATTGTTTCCCATGTGCATTTAAACCGTTCAGAAAGTATTCCATGCGATTTCAACTTTTTCTTCTTATGAAAGATGGAGAAAACTGAAGGAGGATGGAAAATTGGAAGCCTTTCCAGGGTAACTATTATCTCATCATCGTATCATCTGATATTTAAGTGAAATGGAAGTTGTGGACTGTAGTATAGGTATAGGTTTTGGACTGCTGCAGCTAAAGACATATTTTTTACGAGTGCTTACTACCGTCCCACCTCTATTTTAATGGTAATGACATTTTAGTTTGGAGCCTACTCATTCATATATCTCACTCCACTGCTACTACTAGCACTACTACACTTGTCCTTTTCCCCGGAAACGCACTCTCCTATATTACCCAATATTACTCACATTTCATTTTCTCCATCCGTACCTTAATTTATTGCACTCTACTTGTCTAAGATGCTTAATACAATGTATGATTTATTGGAATTAGTGTCGGCTCCTGTGACCATCATCGTAGAATCTGATCGGAGAATTAAAAGCTAGTCAAGGTTCCAGTCCCACGCCACACAGTTTCCCATTCTCCGATCCCTCTTCTTCTATCTTGTCCTCTAAGACTGAGTAAAACTTTTTCTCTAAATTTATGCTCAAGTGTTTTTGGGACATTTTATCTTTGGGAGAAAAGGGACTGAGAGGGGGATATAGGTATAGCAGTATTACTGTTAGAAGTAGTAAATAAGTTGTGTAGCAGTTCGAGATAAAACTCAGCACAATGATTAAGGAGGATGAATAAGGGTGGCCTACCGTGTTGTGTGTGATGTTCCAAGGATTACAAACATATTAGGGTTGTTGAGTGTACCGGGGAATCTATGTGCTTGATCATATTTGGCAACCTTCTTGTACCGGGGGAGAAAATTGGAAGATGAGGTTGGGCAAAAATCATATATAAAGTTCGGATCGGGGAAAGTGAAAGTGGTTTATGGGAGCTGCTACAGATGTTGTCCATATAAATCCTGTCGGTGATAATAAATATGACGTGTGTCGAAACAATGTCTTATATACCTTCTTCAGAAGCTCTCCAAGCTGGCTAGTTCTGTCGGTTTTAGCAAAACGAATTTATTTCCAAATCTCCTCTTGCTATGCGTATTTCATTATCTCATGTTAATATAAACATATCCCTAAGTAAAACTGATATGCCAGTTGCAAATACAGGAATTGATCTGACATTCTGATCATGGAAGAGTTGATTAAGGGGGCATTGGTTTAAGTCTATAAATATTATATGAGCAGATTCATAAGAACTCGTAGTAGGTTTATCAGCTTTGACTTGCTGCATGGAGATATCAACTGCAACGGGAATTTAAAGTCGGGCTTATTTATTAGTCCCTGAACACTGCTGACATAACCACACAATACTTTCAACCTTTGTGCGTTATCTTGAGATGAAATTGCTGATTGTTAGTCCTCGGCCAAGGTTTGGAGGATCATTGCTAATGCGTAAATATTATTGGTAAAATTTGAAACCATATGAAACGACGTTGTAGCTGGAAAATATTAAAATAGTATTATCTACATTTTTTTTAGCGATTTTAGTATCTGGTTGAGTATAACCAACAAGGCATATATAATAAAATGAAATATGAAATGAGAGTGGCCCCAGCTAATTTAATAAATTAGCACCTCATTTCATTGAGTAGCGCAACTCAACCACTTGGCTTCACTCCCCTTTCGTTTCCAGAGTGCAGTGCTGTTGGAGCCCTACCGGTCACCTTGAAATAAGAATGAAATCGGGTTTATAGACCTGGAAAGGAATAAATTGTAGGACAGGAGAAAATGGAGTGGAGTGTATGTCGTGTGCAGCGGCTCGCACACACGAAACCAAACCAGAGTGGTGCATTATTATATTCCTGATGTGATGTTTGAGTACGCCTGAAACGGTTATTTAACCATGTTGCTGTTGTTGTTGTTGTTGTTGTTTGCAAAATACAAAAAGTAATAATATCAGCTTTCAAAGGTACACTCCAGAAAGCTTCGTGAAGAGAATTGCGATCCTCATTGAGTTTTTATTTTTCGCAACACAACAATACATACGTGGTTGGACTCATATCCTAAAATTGCTGTGGAGAGTAGATCAGGTCAAAATAACTACAAGCCTTTTTGTGTCCTAAGATAGAGTAAAAAAGAAAATATGTACCGGCGGTGGTGGTGGTACGGCACCATTTACCAGGAATAATGCACTATTACATGCTTTTTCTATGGGAAGCACCACCTCCATCTGGGTTTTTCAAGTATACACGAAAGATTTGTGGGAAAATGCTACCTTCCATTTTACATCTTACTTGATTTCAAAGAAGAAGAAAAAGGAATTGAGTTAAGAAGGAGGGGACGTTGATGTTTTTACTTGATACTCCAGTTGGTTTTGTGCGTGTGACCTGGTTTCTCTCTGTATTAGCATCATGAAACAAATATATTTTACCTCTTCCGCCGCCATCCCATCCTCGCCGAACATAACAATAAAGATACGTTTTATGTAGGGAAATGCATCAGAGGAAAGAGCTAGGGCAAAAAAAAGCAGAAAGCAAAAGTGGAAATGCATTTCAAGGGAGGGAGCAAAACAAGATGTGGAGATGAAATAAGAAGTTTTATTCATATCATGGGAAAAGGAAAGAAAACAGAAACAAATGGTTTACGAGTAAGAATGTGGAGAGTTTATATTGTACGGAGGAAAAAAGGTGGGATTAAAATAGTCCAAGATTTATTCCGGAAAGTGAGTCAGGTCAGTCGGGAAGGGGTAATGGAAATAGTCAGTGAGTTTAATATATAGTAACTTCTTAAAGACTTAGATGCCTGCCTCCAAAAAAATATTACACGTTACCCATATCACCATCGTTCAAGTTGCTTTCTCTTTTCTTGGAAGGTAGACTTAAGCAGAAAAAGCAGTTCGGGGATGTTGCGTTGTTTATTCAAAGGAAAAGAATAGTTTCGCTCACGAGCCAGTTGAATGCATATACAGCCAAGCTAGCAACCTGGATTGATCCTGGCATTTAGGTGAAGCGTGGAAGAATGCTCAGAAAGTCATGTATAAATAAACAATGAACTTGGAACGGTGAAAGTGAAGCTGTAGCTTACCAAATATCAAGGTAAAATAGCAAAGCATTTCAACTCAAATGGATAAGGAGGTTAGCAATGATGTGAGTTCTCATGTAACTTCCTTTTATATTCAGTAGTTTAAACAACTAATTGTAAGCATACTAAATCGGTGGTAATATTTTGAAATGATTCATCTGTTTACTCTCCTTTTAAATAGATAAGGTTATCCGACTGGCGTTAAAATTAGTTAGTTTGTGTACCACAATTAAGAAAATTGAAATTTGCAAACCTACGTCTTCAAAACTAACTAATTCATAAACTTGGCCGGGGTTTTAACATGTGTGTATTTATTGGTATATTGGTTTGAAGAAAAAAAAAACGGGACGGCAGT
>JAQGAI010002646.1:0-11961 GCA_034696905.1 Lepidocyrtus violaceus
AAAACATAAATATCTTAGTTTAAAAAAATATTTTAACAGTGGATTTACTTCCAGATGCCCTTTCACAAGGTAGTACATTCCATGTGCAGTCTCATCCTTCCGGTACAATATCTCTCCGCTCATGTAAAATCTGTGATTCGTTTGAACTGATAGGCTCATTAGAAACGGCGTTTCGAGACCGTTCAATATCGGCAACTGAAGTACAAATATCGAATGTTTAGATATTATTATGTGTTTGTAATTTTGAGTGGTATGCTGTATTTAATCATCTCTCATTATTACCTGATCCAGCACAAACTTATTAACATCATAGAAAACATCAGACTTCATGGCTTGCGGCATCACATCAATCAAATCCAAACTAAGTATTCCACAACTGCTCTCCCAAAGGTAGTTGTAAAATTTTGCCACGTCATCTTGAATCATTTTTGAAATTTGTCCAAATTGCTTTACAAACAAAAGGTTTCGGCTTAGGCATTATTAATAACACCACTAAAATCTCAACATGCCCCATGAATTGTAGCTAACTTTCACCGAGCAATAATATGTTTACATAAAAATACGTCAAAATCCCTGTGGAATATAAGCTTACCATGAAGTGACTTATCGCAAAACATCTTGTAAGAAAATTCTGTCGTTCCGTGTCCTTCTCAATGAATAAAGAAGCTAGCGTTCTATTAACCAGACAAAGGACGAATACCCATGCCGTGATTTCAACAAATGTCACGAAAGCAACTTCAATATCAGAACTTAGGGTAGTTCTTATGGCACTTGCTCTGCAATGTAAAATTTGAGTCTAGTCAATCATAAACAGTGAAACCTCTTTAAAAAAGCTGTTTTGGGATATATAAATTCTCATCTTACCCCAGCCGGAATGTGGCTATAATTGTCCAATAAACAGAGACCAAATAATGGGTCGCAAGTACATTCCAATCCTTGTGATTTAACAACATCGAGCCACCATTTTTCTGTTGAAGACGACCAATCCAACTGGCGTTTTGACAAACTTCTGCAAGAGCTTCGTCCGGGGTCATTTGGAAGTGGGAAAGCTGGAAGCTCTGCAGAAGCAATTAAAAAATAGAATCATTCGTGGACGCGTTCTTATATTTAATGGAGGTTTGGTTTTCAAATGGTACTGTGGAAAGGGCTTTCATTCTTTCATTCCATTCTTACTTTGCAAGCAATTCTATGCCAAATACAGGCAAACGCATGGATTAAAAATGTGCCAAAAAAGCAGGTCCGGATCAAGAACATTTTAAAGTCCCCTAAAATCACATAAAATCAAGTTAGTTCCAAATCCGCCCGTATCACTTGCCAAAAATATTCAAATCTAATTTCCTTTCTAACCAATCACTAAATGATCTTCCCACATGGAGAAATACTGCATTATGTAGCGAATCCTCAAGAAATAGTTTAGTCTGGAGACGGTTATCATCCAAGGGAAAATCGGGTTGTGGTTCTTACTCCCTTCGTTGTCACCCTTATCATAAATCATGAATATCAACAGGACAATCAAATCCGTAGGGAAAACTGAGAGCACCGCGTAGACAATGTCTGTTGCCGTATAGCCGTGACTCGTCTTCGTGTACTTGGATTTAATGAGGATCCGGAGCCACCGGCAAAATAGACATGTGGCGTAGACAGTATTGACCAGATGCATGATCCCCCACAGGGAGCGGCTCTCCAATAGGAAGCCCTCCGAGAACAGGAGGAGGTAAATGGAGAGCAAACAGGCTAGAATGAAGACATAGTCGAAGATCCGATTTTCTAAGAACTTCAGGACCCGGAGATATGTAGGCTCTTCAGTGTCATCATCATCTCCCAGAGAGGAAGGCTCCCAATCATCTTTATTTTTTTGGGAGGGGAGTAGGCGCCGAAGGCAACAGCAACGACTGCTGGTAGCACCAGCAGATTCCTCAGATTCCACCGAAGACGGTTCAGAAGATAAGGGACGGGGATCTCGCTGATTGACTTCCTTCTCTTCTTTCGCGGAGAAGAAGATATGCTCTTGGCTTTCCGCTTGAGTCTCACTCATGATAAGGAATGATCACTCACAACAAATATGCAAATATGCCATAGTTAATAATATGCAAAACAAAAATGATTTGCCTAAATTCACCAAATCATATTACGCAAGGCAATGAGAAATGGTCAAATAAAATGTTCATTTGGTGACAGGATGCTGATGAAAATTTCACGTTGGTATCATAGCACGGTTCAGCGTGCGTGCCTAGTGCCTGTTTAGGTAGATGCTCATGAGTCATGAAACTAAAAAAAAATGCTCTTTTACTTTGTTCTGCCGAGTTGGATGTTGGATTGGAGTTTTGAACAAGTCAGTAGAACTGGTTGGTTGGTTGGTACTGTGACAAACTGGCAGACCACTGTCATTGAGTTTTCTCAGTTTCGAGAAACCGCGCGGATTTCAACCCCACAGCCAAATAGAATGACAAGCGATATTTTTTTCTTTTCTTGCTTTGTGGATACAGTTTTAGTTTGCTTTGCTGCTCTGTAGATTGAGTTGTTTTGTGTTGTTGCTGGCTCGTCTGATTTTTAAAAGTTGTTGATCAACATAACAGTAAAAAATTAACAGTCAAGTTAAAATCGAAGCCAGTTTTTTTAATCAGTTTGGAGTAGCATCATTCCTATATTATCATCAGTAAAAGCAGTCCAGCGGTCGGTGACAGGCTTTCAAAATGACGGCGACCCCAGCAGCTGAAGTGAAAGCCGAGGTGAAGCCGGAGGTTGAGAAGTTGGATCTTGGAGATTTGGAGGAAGACGACGATTTCGAAGAGTTTCCCGCTGACAGTAAGTGAAACTGCGTGCATAATATTTGTTTAAAAAAATGAGATTTGATGATGTGACGCAGTTAAAACAATAACAATGTGATGGTAATGGCAAACGATGATCAATGATGAGAAAGCAAAGTTTGGAATCGGAATCTAAAAAATGCTTAGAAAAATGGAACAGGACCGACGAACGGTTATTTTGTAGATATTTTTAAATTATTTTTTTAAATTATTTTTTACCCTAGATTTTGGAACAGCTAAAACGGAAGAAGAGGAGGATGTGAAAGTATGGGAGGATAACTGGGATGATGATAATATTGAAGATGATTTTAGCTCACAATTAAAGTAAGTTCACGTCACCGCATCTCTGTCTTTTAAGGAATTTGGCGAATTAATTTTACCTTATCTATCTACCTATGACTGATGACTATTACTATTTAAATCGGTCGTAGGTAATATATTGTTGATTGTATTTACCGTAATTAAAATACATTTTATTTTCGTGGTTGATTTCAGGAAAGAATTGGAAATCCAGGGATTCCTCGGAGGAGCTGGAAACCCACCTAAGGCGAAGAAGTAGAATCAATTGGAATTTAATTTAGCTGAACTATATTTGTTTCTTTCTTGTACAATTAACAGTAATGATATCTTTTATATGCCTACAAAACTACGTTGTATTTAATGATCTAAATGTTATCTAAATATAATAATAATGTACCAAAAATCACAATTTGACTTGATTTCACTTTTGTATTGCCTACTTTACTTGATTATTCGGTCCTCTTTGTGTTCAGCTCCTCCAGTCGCAAACCAAGCTTTTTTCGGCGCATTTTCATTTTTAAAAGTTAGGATTAGGATCCATCGAAAGATTTTAGATATTAAAATACTTGACAATAATTGTAATAATTTTAAAATATTCCGAATTGAATCGTAAAAATGTTGATTACACTACATCAATGGCAATGGATTGAAAATTTTAAAACTTATTGTAAGATTCCGATCGTTTGCTAGCAGTGAATGTAGGTTTCTCATCAATTTCCAATGTTATATGCAACATATTTTAAATTACTATTCATTATTACATTGCAGAATAGAAATAGAGTAATATTTTGCTATTAATCAAGTTCCTCCTGGAGAATATATCTGTATATTTGCTAAAAATCACATCATCGTCATCATTGATTATACTAAATAGTAATAGGTAGTAATTCCATTATAGCACCGGCTCATTTAAGCTGGGTTTCATCGCAGAAGCCTATTTTCTTATAAATCTTAATTCTTAATTCAAATATGTAATTGAATTTTCTCTCTATTTTGGAGGTCCTTTCATATTAAGGTACGGTTTTTACTAAGGTAGGTTTAATAATTAACTAATTAAGCCAATTTAATGCAAAGGCATGCATTTTGCAGCTCATATTTACTATGTATCAAAAGATGCACTTGACCTAATATGCAATACGTAATACATAATATGAGATGGCATGGCATAAGGTATTGTATTGTGTGTAAGTGCAGTTTGTACGAAACGGAAGGAAAAGACAGGCCGATTTTCACAAGTTTTTTTTCCGTAGCAGAACCGCCTGCCTGTGCGTGTGACGACGCGACGTGACATGAATAATGCATGAAGTTTTTGGGGGTTCACACTGGATCTTTCTGTGTCCGTATATTGTACACTCACCAAAAGCTTCCATGTTCTGCTCTCCAGCTTCGATTATGCATCTTGCATAAACGCCAGTAAAAACGCACACACTCGAAAATACTCTCCCCTCCACTACTACTCCAATTCACCCGAATTTGCAGAATGAAAAAGCATACTTGTAGAGTAGATCCATTACCGAACCGGCTATATTCTCTGCTTTCACTTTTTACTTGCGATGGAAATATCCGCGTTATGCTTTGACTCGCTGTACGTACGTCTGTACTCCGTGTTGTGTTCCACTTCATTTCCTTCCTTCGCAGTTTTGGACAGTTTCTTGGAGTCGAGTAGTGTAGTGTACTATAGTTTTTTTTAAAACAGCTGAAGTTCCAGGTTGAGCTTCCATTTCAATTCGTCTCCGTCGCACGTTCAGAATGCTATTGTGTAGGTGTCTTACAAACATGAAATTTTTAATTGAAATTGAAAAATTATTGCTTTCTTTTTTACTTCGAGTTCAGAAGCAGTTGTGAAACAAAGGAATGTGAGATGTGATACATGTGAAAATCGTGTAAAGATAAGAGAACGCTCATCAAACCTCATCTTTTGCATCTACACCCCACCGGCTCCGAATCCGATCTTCAAAAATCAATTATCCACCGGGAAAAGCATGCCAATGCGAATGCCGAGTGTGTAAGATAATTGACTTTTAATTTTATGCAGAGATCGATCACATACATAATGTACTTTTTCTAACTTTCGTAGTAATTAGTTTGAGGAGCTATGTTAAAAAAACTGCAGTTAAATACGCAGGTTACTCTCTAGTTTAATGCACTGCCGTCCAGCGTCCAAATTTTGTTAACAAATAGCCGTAGGCTCAGTAGGCTGTGCTGGGCACGCACGGAGTCAGTCAGTCAGGTTGTCAGTTTAGTTTCTATTTTCAATTCATACATTAGTCTTTTTTAGTCTGCTTTCCTTGGCATTGCAATTTAAATCGGGGAGAAATTACTAAAATCCGCTACTTTGCTTGATTAACAGTTCTGATGTTAGATGTGTTCATATCATTTCACATGTGCTTACACTACTACAGTTTCGTGTTTTTTATGTGATTTGGTTGGTGTTAAAAATTATAATATTGAAATGGTTCGCCTTTTGTAACGTTTTCTAATATTTTTACCGTTATGGCTATTGTTTGCCTCTCCCATTCTTTGTTGCTAAATTTAATCATATCTATTTTGTGTGACGATGAAACAATTTTTAAGACACTAATCAAGCTCATCGTGGCATGCTTTCTTGAGCAACCACATCGGGATAGGTTTGCAATTTCAAATTTCGAGTAGAAATTTCCGTTCGTATCATTCGTATGTCATATTATGTCAGGTCGTGCAGTCATGAATGAAGCAAGGAAACCATTTGATCTTCGTTGAAACGTTTGGGAGTTCTCATTTTCATATTAATTTTGACCCGACCCATGCATTACTCATCCAATTTGCAATGGACGGAAACTGAATTACAAAGATCAAAGTTTTTCCTTTTCATTGGATAGGTATTTATAGGGCTAAATAGAGCGCTAGCTTCAATCGCAAGCCATCATGATTCCTGATTTATGATTGATAAGATCTTACCTATGTACTAAATTTATGGACAGGTTCCACAGTTTGATCATTGAACTTTGCAGTCTGATATGAATGAAACAAATTAAGCGTCATCATATCATCAGCAATGTTGCATTTGTATTGCTAGCCTAACCATGCCCATTATTAGTCACGAAAGAAAAAGGATAAATTTCGAAAGTCAAAAAATCCTCAGTTAATTTTAGTTTCACTATGCCCCATGAATTATTTATTTTCCGAGTCCGATCATATGGATAGCCAATCCTATCATTATCATATGTGATTACGATGAAAGAAATTACAGAATTACCACTTTCTCACGACTTCTCGTATTAGCAGCCAAATAATAATCTTGTTAGAAGGAGGATTTTTAAATCATGGCGAATGTCAGTAAGTCCAAAACTCCCATCGAATTGGGTTTGTAAAATATCAGTCTATGAATGGTTTAATAGTTTCATGTGCGTAATTAAATGGCTACGATTATGTCAAGGGTCTTTCGTCTTCTGCATACTTATACTCACGTAATGAAGAAATCGAAATAGTAATTGTATTTTACGCAGACTGCTGGCATGATTTTATTTTTTGTAATTATTTGTGTGCTTTACAGAGACATTCGAACAAACACACGAAAAGCGGATGTGTTGCTCTCCATGTCCTGTCTCCTGACAAGCAAATAAGCAAATCTGTACGTACCTGATCATTGATCATACTTGTACGAAAGTATTTCTTTCCAACTTTTTAAATTACAAGCTTTATTGTGCTGTTGTGTTATCGTCTAATTTTATGTATTTTTCTGGAGACTGAAAATGCATTGGCTGGAATTCACTTTACATAAAAGTGTTTGTAGATAAGCCAAACCAAAGTCAAAGTCAACCCTAAACCTTTCAAGATTATTGGAGGCATGTGCAAGCAAATGGAACTGAAACAAGACCAAGCCCGCTAGCTTGAAGCTTTTTTAATGTTTTACTCATTCCTAAAACTTTTTCGTGGAATGTGTTGTTCCTATTAAACCAAGCACTTTCATTTCGTTTTGATATATATAACCAGCTAACAAAACAACATAACACATTTAAGCCATACCAGAGCCGGCTTAAATGTGTATTTTATAACAAGCAATAATATAACTCGAGATGCAGTGAACTTTAGAGCAAAGTGGTGTTCGTGATTGGTGGTGGTCTGATGTTGGTGATATAACCAAATTACCAAGATAGTTTTTTTAGTGATTCTTTCTTGCTTTTATGACTTGACTTGGAGGAGCAAAGTCTGTATGCAATGATGAGTGAGTTGTTGTTGATCAAGTTGAGAGGAAGCATATAGTCCGATTCGAATGCAAATAAGCCTTTACATATTACATACATGTTATAATATCCAAATAGTCACTTCACCTTCAACACTGCTCGCAGTGGTATCAGTAGAATATCGTCATCAACCACATCCATAAACCAGCAGCAGCAAGTTCTACAACATCGAATAAGAAGGCTCTTCAGTGGCGGTTGTATATTAGATTCCGGCAAGTCAACCAGTTCCAGCAGTTGCAAAGTTGGAGTCGCGTCTCACACAAGTTTGTATCATTATTCAGGAGGAAAAAAGGAACGGAGGAGTTTTACCCAATTTTCCAAATATCACGCGTCGGGTTTAAGAGGAAGTGCTCTTATTTTAAGCTCTGGCTTTTGCACTGGAGTGAGAAGAAATCTGCAGAGTGAGAATCATTGTGATAGAAATAGAAGTGCACGATTTTGGAAACTCGTCCGTGATTCCAGTTGCTCAGTCGAAGAAAGCAATAAGGTTTTGTACAGATTTGTCTCAAGTTGTTCGCATAAGATTGTAAGGAAGATGGGTGATAGCGGTAAAAAACGTGTTTGCATCGTGGGATCGGGAAACTGGTATGTGTATTCTGATTTTTATTCAATTTTGAATGCCTTCTATGTTATTTTTTTCCTATAAAATAGGTGGATGTGTGCGTATATTTGCGAATAAATTGATTTATTTATGAATGTTGGAATCTCTGATTATTTTCAGGGGCTCGGCGATTGCAAAGATTGTTGGTGATAATGTTGTGAAGTATTCGGATCTTTTTGAGAATACCGTAAAAATCTACGTCTATGAGGAGCTGGTCGATGGACGAAAGCTCACGGAAATCATCAATGAGGACCATGAAAACAAGAAGTATTTGCCTGGTCACAAACTGCCTGCCAATATTGTGAGTGAATTTTTATGACTTCTGTTGGGAAATTATTTTTGCACGTATGCATATGTATTGATCTGAATGTAGGGTATTTTGGTATGACGCATGGATCCTTTTTGTTAGCTTTTTCCTTCAATTACAGGTTATTTTATTCTAAATTTCCTTTTCCAGATTGCGGTTCCCGATGTGCTGGAGACTGCAAAGGATGCGGACATATTGATCTTCGTCCTCCCTCATCAGTTCATCAAGCACACTTGTAAACCTCTCATGGGAAATATCAAACCTGGTGCGTTTGGTCTCTCCCTAATCAAGGTAACCTTGTTGGCTTACTTATCAATTAAAAAGGCATTTAGTTTACATTTACTGTCATTTTTGTTGAGTGCTGCGTTGTCAGTTTAGAGACTGTTACGTTGGCAGACAGGCATGTCATTTTCTAAGAAAACAGTCTTAATAAGGCTTATAGAAACTCCTTATTCATTAAGATGAGGTGATGATGATATTGATGGTTTTACGACAAGTTTTGCTATGCATCCAATCAACTTTTATATGGCATATTTTGTGTTGCTGCTTTCTATTCTAACCTTTATCTTGTGGTGTTAATGAAATGTACACACATACAAAAACACTGTACCGTTGTCCATTGCTGTATTTCACCATTTCGGCCGTTCCACGTGTCGATGTTTCTTGTAATTCCAGTTCAGAATAGAAATATTTTACTTTGTTTGTAACAACATGCCATACATACTGTACTGCTTCTCCAATGCTTGTTGGCCACGGCCACGCTTATTATATTATCCGCTTGAGGTTTTTTGTTAAAAATGATGTAAAAATGGACGGAGAGATTTATAAACTTGAATGAAAGAGAGAACAAACTTGTTTTCTACTTTCTATAAAATTTATGGAAGATGTTTTTTTCCAACAAGGCGTGATATCATCAAGTTTTAGGGGTGGCTGTACTGTAAATAACAAAGTTTGGGGAAAATAGCATGTTGTGCAAAATTCTAAAAAAAAAACCATCGTACACAATAATGCAAATGAATGAATGATAGCACATGGATCTCAGTCAAGTTCTACCTGATTATTGATTATTCAGATAACTAGAGCAAATAGTACTATTACTACTTGAAGGCTAGTTCAAATATTCCACATCATAGCAGTTACATAACTAACTAGACTACTACACACAGCTAGCATAGCACCACCGGTTTGATAAAACAAACAATATCAGTCATTTTCTTGAGTACTTCATTATATTTCATGTAGCTCATCGGCAAGTTTTTTCCTCATGGTTGGTTGGCTGGATGGTGCCGTGACCAGTTTTAGCCTTGAGTTTTTGTGATATCTTGCTGACTAGTTGACTCAACCCTCCAAACGGATTACGAGGTTTTAAATGTCTTCTTAAAGTTTCGGCTATTTTTTCCATGAAAATCATTCGATCAGGGGAAAACGGTGCTGATGTGTTGGCACTTCTATAATTAGAATGCATCTCACACGTTTTCTATTGCCATTACATTCATGGTTACTTCCAGCTCCAGCTTTAGCTTGGACTGACTGCCCAAGCTAGATCTGAGCCAACTCAGCGTGAGTAACAATGACGTGGAGAGCTATTTGACCTTGTTAGTTAATGCTGCATATCATAAGGTATAAGCAATATATTATGGCTATTTCACTTTTCTTGGGCGGAATATTTCCACTGTTATCGACTGTAATGAAAACTTACTGGCTTTTGTCGGCAAGGAGTCATTCAATTCAATGATTTCAACATGAGAAAGTAAACACTTTCTTTGGAGTTTCAGAGCTATCAAATGGAAGATTTAAAAGATGTAATTAAATCACGTTACCTTTTCAGGGTTAAACTTATCACATATGGCATAATTTTATGGGAATAAAATGCAATCGATAAACATGAAGAAAACTGGATATGTTTTGTCAAATTATCTGAAACAGTAATGAGGATAGTTAAACACAGATTAGTTTACCAACTGAATATACCCTTGCAAAAACATCATTAGTAGACAGGGCTAGGAAAGCCTCATTCATTATTTGATTATGTTATGTACTTGCGCAACTTAAGTTTTGTGAAGGGTGAGCTTATCACACGGTTTAGCATGACTTAGCAAACAGAATTCATTCAACATCATAATAAAATCATCATAAAATGATGCATGAAGTTTCTTGTCAGAAAAATATGAATGTTATGTTTTGCCTCAGCTCGCTCGCTTTTATCTATAAAAAAAAGAACAAAACCCAAAGCATTTTTTATTGCAACATCTACTTCCAATTCCAATCATTTTCCCAGCGTAATATGACGATTCAAGGATACGGTGTATGCAAAATATCATCCTGCTTCTGAAGCGCCTGTCATTATTAGTACAATATATGTACTTCGAAAAGGGGGTGTGTGTTTACCTTTGCTCTCCTCTGATAACGATAATAACCGATGATGTGTTTGTTATTATGTCGCAACTGTATATTTTTTTGTGTATAGAAGTAACGTAAGCGTAAACAAATGCCTAGTCCAATTATAATTAGACCTGGAATAACTGTATGGGAACGGTACACAGTTTCTCTTTCGCAATTCTCTGTTAAAAGGTAAAGGTCGAGTGTTGTTGACTAGTTAATGTTGCCCGCAGCTAAATTGTATGAATTTTTAAAGTTCTTTCATTCATGACAGCGTACATTATTGTAATCATGAAAGGCAAGATTATTATTAGAAGGCTGGCTTTTAACTTTCTGTGGTTTTGCGTATATTGGTTGCATATTGATCTGATCACACATAATTAAATCCTTTACATGCATTTTTTCCTATGGAACTTTTATTTTGGAACCGACATAATGATGGTTTTGCGTCAAGCAGGAGGAAGTTAATCAAAGCATGTTTAACTTTTCAGGGTTTTGATGTAGCTGAAGGAGGCGGTATTGAACTCATTTCGTCCATAATTACCAAGACCTTGAACATCCCATGTAATGTACTGATGGGAGCTAACCTGGCAGGTGAAATTGCCGATGGAAAGTTCAGCGAAACGACCATTGGTAATGAAATGAGGATAATGATGAATTCTTAATGAAGCCATTCATATTTTATGTAACATCAAAACATAATTGTGAAAATGAATACCGTAAAATCTTGTAGTAAAACATGCCTGAATTAATTTTTCATTTCAGGTGTACATGATGCAGCTCATGGAAAATTGTTGCATAAACTGATTCAAACAAATGACTTCCGTGTTGTAGTCGTGAAGGATGTGGAAACCGTTGAATTGTGTGGAGCTTTAAAAGTAACTCTTTTAAATGTGTTTTGCAAGAAATTTAAACCAGTTAAAATAAATGCCTTTTGTTCAACTTTCAAAATACATATTTTTTTAAATTTAACTAGAATATCGTCGCAGTTGGTGCTGGATTCATCGACGGTCTTCAGCTTGGAGACAACACGAAGGCAGCCGTTATACGACTCGGATTGATGGAGATGGTTAGATTTACTCAAGAATTTTTCAATAAGAATACCGAAGTTTCTACATTCATGGAAAGCTGTGGAGTAGCAGACTTAATTACTACTTGTTATGGTGGAAGAAACAGGAAGGTTTCAGAAGCTTACGTTAAAACTGGGAAGGTATGGTTTCATATGATTAACGGTCAAACTACAAAACATTTTTAAGCTAATCATAATTAACCAAAATTAACTTGCTTTGCAGAGTTTTGAAGAGCTAGAAAAGGAAATGCTGAATGGACAAAGGCTGCAAGGTC
>JAQGAI010002647.1:0-11960 GCA_034696905.1 Lepidocyrtus violaceus
GCATAGGGATGGGAATAGTACCCAGAAATAGCTGTAGCAGGGCTTAAGATTGAAAAGTTAGCGCCTACAATTGGGCTAATAAATAATACATTGATAATTATGACCCCAGAGCTAGCAATGATTATGATTTATGAAGCTGGATTCAATTAATTTTAGGTAATAGATACTTGGAATGAATTTTGATGAATGTATAAAAAATACTTATGAGAATTATTGAAAACAATATTTTACAAACAAGTTTCGGTTACTTTGATGTTGAATGAATTTATTTAGTATACATACATCATGAAAGATTTGTCCTGCAAAACTATATACATTAAACTTGTATTAGCAAATATCTGTTTCAAACATCAAACCAAATGCGAATGTACTATACAACCAAACAATGCTGAAAATTAATGAGAAACAATTAATTTTCAAAGATACGATGGGGCAACATGCGAAATCAACTTAACTTACTTATATTACATTACAACATAAAAATAAAATACATATTATTATGTAGAGCGATGCAAATAATACATAATTAATTAAATTACAGACCTTCATAAATTATAATGGGAAGTACGAAATTATGAATAAAAAAAGTTCGAGAAAAGTGCTTCCAAGTGCCTAGATCTATGTAAATTACTGCAGATTACATGTACTGACTGAATGATTAAGTGTAATTAATTATTAATAGTAATAGTACTGATAAAAATAAGTTTTGGAATTGGAAAGAGCAGCATACTTAAAATGTTTCGTATAGGGGGATTGTAAGAAACTCTTCAAGCTTGGGAGATACAGCCAGCTGTGTGAAAATCTGCGCAGCCTTTTCACATGGAAGTTTGTCAGCAGCACCGCTTGCCTTCCATTTCTCCACTTCCTCTTGAACAATTTGTTGGACCAGTTCGGCCGTGATCTTTCTGCCATCATCCAGGACACCATTAGAGGACTGAATCTGTTGCCATACCTGACTTCTACTGATTTCGGCGGTGGCTGCATCCTCCATCAAGTTGAAGATTGGTATGCAGCCTTTGCCTGCCAACCAACCGGCAAGGTATTCAACCCCGACGATAATGTTGTGCCGAAGACCTTTCTCCGTGATTTTCCCATTTTCCACGGTGAAGTTGAGGAGATCATTTCGGGTCATGTTAACATCCGGTCTTTGCTTCGAGTGTTGATTTTCCTGGGAGCCCAACTGCTTGGTGAACTCTTCAAGAGCGAGGGGAACAAGGCCTGGATGGGCGACCCAGCTTCCATCAAAACCATCCGTGATGTCACGTGCCTTGTCTTCTCTGATTCCATTCATTGCCTTTTCATTCTTCTCTGGATCATTTTTGATTGGGATCAACGCGCTCATTCCTCCAATGGCGGGGGCTCCTCGTTGATGACAGGTTTTCACCATGGATAGACAGTATGCTCTCATGAATGGGGTGTTCATTGTGATTTGGCTACGGTCAGGAAAGCAGAATTGTTTACCTTGCTCACCAGTGATGGGATCGGTTTTTTGGAAGGTTTTTATACATGAAAAGATATAGTCCCAACGGCCAGCATTGAGACCTGCGGAGTGCTCCCTTAGTTCATAGAGGATTTCCTCCATTTCAAATGCGGCAGGGATGGTTTCAATAAGCACTGTGGCCTTAATTGAACCTTTGGGGATGCCGAGTTGCTCTTGGGAGTACAGGAAGACATCATTCCAAAGACGGGCTTCAAGATGACTTTGCATTTTCGGTAGGTAGAAGTAAGGTCCCAGACCGTTGTTCAAAAGCTCAGCAGCGTTGTGGAAGAAGTACAATCCAAAATCGAACAAGCTTCCGGAGAGTCGAGAGCCATTGACCACGCAATGCTTCTCGTCCAAGTGCCATCCTAAAGAAAAAATGCAAGAAGACTACTGATTAGAAAAGTAAGAAATAGAATGATTATCAAACGAACTAAAAATATATAAAATAATGTTTAAATTAACGAACCTCGAGGTCGGACTAGAGGAGTTGCCACATCCGGTTTCAGCTTGTACTCTTTCCCATTTGAAGCAGTGAAGTCAACTTGCTTTCTAATCGCAGCCTTCAGATTCCACTGACCCGACAGTTGATTGTTCCAGGTGGGTGCTGTAGAGTCCTCAAAATCCGCCATGTAGCAGTCTGCCCCAGAGTTGAGTGCGTTGATAACCATTTTTCTGTCCACTGGGCCGGTGATCTCTACTCTCCTCTTGAGAAGGGGTTTAGGGAGCTGTCCAACCCTCCAAGTTTTGTCTTCCCGGATGTGCCGTGTTGATTCCAGAAAATCAAGCTGGGTCCTCCCTTGATTGATTTCCCTCTGCCTTTTCAGGCGGACGCCGAGAAGCTCTTGTCGCTGGGGCTCAAAGTTCATATGAAGCTTACGGATAAACTCAAGCGCATCTGGGGTCAAGATTTCCGCATGATCTTTGCTCACCGGTGCGACAACCTTCAATGTCGGATTTGCAGCTTTCCTCGCCGCAGAGGCTTGGGAAGAGTAGCCCTCTCTCCCACTCTGAGTATTGCTTTGGCTCATTCTACTTCGTCCTTCTGCGCTGTTGAAAATGATGTAGCTGTAGTTTCTCTGTTGGAATCTTTCCAAAGGTTTTGTGTACGTTGCAGACTTCAACTTTCCTGCAAAGAGGAGAATCTTATTGGGTTGAGAGCTGCTCGCGAGGAGTTTCGTTGATGACAACATCTTGATAGCGAGTTTCGTTTGCTTAGACAAAGGTGAATCTGGGAAACACATTATAGAAAAAATTGACTCAAATTATTCAAAAATTCGGAAGTAGGAAATTATTTGGTTTTCTTTCCAACCTTTCCAAACGTTTCTTAAGCCAACTTTTTGTCATGTCATTTCACATGATGCCATTTCATGGATCATTTATTAAAAAAATATAATAAATTAATGTGTGTATTTTTAAAATTACCTGTTTAATTGTTCAACCAAGAAGTGGTTTTGAAATTGTCCGTTGGCTAACCGTTATATAGTTTAGACCACCAAGTTTATATCTGCCGTTCCTCCGAAAGTCCTGGATTTACTGAACCTTATAGACCCACTCCGATATTCTTCTGATGAAAAAACAAAATTCAATCCCAAATGACGACTTCATTTGATACTTCATTACACGTGTACAGGCTAACACACTCTTAATTACAATCACCCTTCCAACAGCCAACCTTCAACTAATCTTCAAACGAGCTACGTTAACTTTTTATATATAATCGTAGAAAAAATTACCTTTTTTATGTTTTGATAACTATCCTCCAGCAGCGGTCCGTGGAGTGGAGAATCGAGCACCAGCTCTGAGGATGATAGATAATGCACAGGGGCACAAGCCAATGAATATCAAGCTTCTCTTTACATCCAGTGTGAATAGCGCAGCTTCCACCAGCAGCAGCGTCAAGAAGACCGATCCCTCACTTCTCAAAGGAGTTGACACAAAGTTGTAGGCAAACAGTAGGCAGCTAAAGACAACTTGTTCACTGCAGTTTGGGGTAGAAATCACTTGGTCTGGTGATCAAAATTTTCCCTAGATTTTCCACAACAAAAAATGATGACAAATTGGGAAACTCAATGTCTAAAACATGAACACGGATTTTACATGTGTGTGGAGTGGACAGTCAATAATACCAATACAATTATTAAGTTTACGAAAAGTATGGACAGGTCAATCAAAACAGTTGGATTGGTTGAGAAGGAGGAGGATAGGAAATGCTGAGGGAAAAACTTCGTGGGTGGATTAGTAAATTCAGGAAGGAATGGAAAGGTTATGATTTGTGTATAAGTAGATGACTATAACTGATGACGCTTTGCCGTTAATTATTTCCCTTATTTTGTTGTTGTCTTTCCATTATAATACACAACGTTGTTTTCATGCTCCATTACAAGGCTTGCAAAAGCGTCAACAAAATTACAAAAAAAAATTACTGACGATGCGATGCGAACGCATATTAGATTAAATGTACTTACCTAATTCTGATATTTAAAAAAAAAATCTTATTGAATGTGACACTCGTGTCACGTTTATCATCTCACTGATTCAACTTCACTTTTTTCCCCTGGCTGCTCATAGCAAAATGAATGAAACAAGTCAACTAATTAAACTGACTTGACTGATTTGAACTTTTCTCCTATATATGACTTTACTGGAATGGTGACGTTACGACAGGACTCTCATTTCTTCTTTCTTCTGTCGAAATAACGTTGCTGTTGCTTCTTTAATAATGATTAAAATAAACTAATGGAATATAATATAATGGAAGAGTAGACACGGTCTGAACATGCACTTCCCACTCCCTCACACTCTGACCGGACAAATTTATTCAGCGTCAGGGTCAATGCAAAGTAAACAGTTTTTCATGTCATGCAGTAACTTTTAAAGGAGAAAGGGGATCTGATCTGATGATTGTTGTCTGTAATTATTTCTATGCTGTTGTGCTATACAATGCCCTAGACTGGGGTGATCTACGTTAGGTACGTGTTTGAAGCGAAGTATTTTTATTTTTATGTTGCTTACCAAAAATAGAAGCTAAAACAAAGCTCACGGAATCAGTGGAATATTTTGACAGGCAACAATGAAAAAAATCAAGTTTGGGATGGATGGGAGGGGGTGTGTGGCTGACGGAAAGTTTTCGGATTTGCTGGCTGAACAAAGGTAAAGGAAAAATTTGGGCCCTGTCCCAGTTTATTTTTATTCAAATGTCTGAGAAAAGGAACAAGAACAAAGAGTAAAGTTTTCTACCACAACGTGCCCTTTCCTACCTCACATACGGGATTACAAGTACAACAAGGCAACAGCTTGCTTTGCATATTGTTTTCTTTTCGCTGATATGATGCTGACACTGTTTGAACTAAAGCTTGCGTAGGTTGTCCAGTATATTTTGTATTTGTATGGAAATTCATTTAGAAATAGACTTTGACTTTGCTTGTGAAGCTATACTGCTTACGAATTAGTCTGTCCGGTAGTGGTCCAGTCTCTAGTCCAGCAAATGCTTTGATGATGAGATAGAACAACTCATATTTATACCTTCTCACGGCAAAGTATCGTAATCGTAGCTGCGAATTCGTGTTTGTTTTTTTATGCTTTTTTCTATGCTCGAAAAGCGTTTGTAAAGGGAATAAGGCAGGCATGGGATGATTCACTTTACGCGGACACACCTCTCAATAATATTATTGTTGTAGGTATGTAACAGATGAACTTCGTGCGCTAAATATAGCTGCCTAAGTATTTTGATGATTTTCATACAATCAAATCAATCCTAATGGAAGAATATAGAGCTCCAGTAATGTACTGCAATTGCAAAATAGAAATGCTTTTGCCTACACATCCACAATGCTCCAGCATTATAAGTTGGTCATGTAGTTTTTTTTAATAACAAATTCAAATTAACATCTCCACTGCAAGCTGGCCGTTTATCTCGCCATGAAGCAAGCTTATGGTGATTAATGTTTTCAATGCTGAATACTGATAGCATATGCATAACATAAAAGATAATCTTGCAGTTGAAGCCCTTGTGGTAGGCCACACAATTAGGTATGTATTATGCTATGCAAATGCAAGAAATCTGCCTTCCAGCATTGATAAGCATTCATCAACTTAAGTGAGTCGGAGTCCTAACGTGATTTTCGATCGCATCATCACAGGCTTTTGCTGGAAATATTGATCGAATAAGAAAAAGGGAAATCACTTGAAAGGTACATTCATTATACCATGCATAGCATTACACTATATAAAATTTGCATCTTGAATTACATTTTTTTTTAGATATTATCCAAGTTGAATCATTTTTGAGTGGTTGAACTCGAATAGTTTTTTTTATATATATTTAGGTGTTATTAAAACATCAGTATTTTCTCTTCGAGTTTTGCAAGATCACTTATCTAACGAATAGTATTGGATGATTAGAAACTAACCTGAGCCGGAATAGCCAGGGAGGTTAAAAAATTTCAATAAAATATCCATATATTAGATAACTTTGGAATGTAAAATGGCTAATGATGAAATAGGGCTACTTACGTTGCAAAATTTTATACTTTGATAGTACCAATTCTTCGCTAAAAATAACCTTTTAAAATAAGGGTTAAACTAAGGTTGATTCATTCGCACTAGTTTACTAACATCAAACCACATACGACCTTCTCAATGTACTTCAATCTCAATCTACTCAAAAATTTTTACTTTTCATCTTCATTTCACCTCAGATTTCTGACGTTTTGACTTTTGACAAGTTCTACTACTTTTACTAATACTTCTTTTACTGCTGACGCGCATGAAACAAAGTTTTTGCGTAGTTTCACCTTAATTAGTATCAATGTAATCAAGCTTTACCTCACCATCGACTTATTAGATGGCACTTTTCTTTGCTTTGATTTCTATAATGAGGTGTAAAAGGTTAATTCATTTAATTACGTAAGTTTTTTCTACGCCGCAACGGTGGTCCGGTCATGTCATCTTGTTTTATTGTACGATTAAGCATTAAAATAGTTTCAAGTTGACGTAATTGCACCCTGTCGCTGTCTGCCTTTCATAATAAATTCTTATTTTGATATTGGCGAATCGAACATTAACATTTTAAGCCAATACATAGCACAATTATGAGCCAGCAAACTCAGACAGGTCAGGTGCGATTTGTTTTTGAAGGAAGTGTCGGGCAGCAAATTAAGTTGACCAATCCTATCAAAATCAATATATGATGAAAGATGGATGAGTGGGTAACAAAACAAAAATAAGCAGTTCTTGATGGATGAAAATGGATTTATTGTAAGCCCAGTTCACTGATAAATTTAATTTGACCGTGCCATTTTCCTCCTTCCTTTTCATACAAGTTATTCATGGCATGTTTGTTTACGAAATGGTTGACCAGCTACTATTCATTGTACAGTCCAAGTTCAAAGTCCAATGGTCAAGCGGGGTCTGGACACATAAAAGTTATGTGACATAACACATAAAACGAATCCAGTAACATAACAATAATAAAATGCTTTTACAGCCTTGCCTCGGGGGTGGCTGGTAAACAACAGCAAAAATACCTGTTTGTCTCTGTCCACCTCATTGAAACAATATAGTTGTACTTATATTTTTGCAAGGTACGATAAATGGATATACTTTAACCAACCCTGGCTTTGGTCAACTTATTGCTGGAGTACGAGAGGATCTATTAAAGGACAGGTTTTTCCGCTGGAATTTGGACTCGGGAGAAAACAGTAGCTGTTCAGAATTTGCTTGCTGTACGTAATAATGAGCATTGATCAGCAACAATGACTAACAAAACTGACAAAGCACTTGAGGAATTCACGTCAAAAGTCAAAGTTTATCACCCACTGGAACTTGATTGAATTGAAAATTATGGGTACTTGCGTCTAATCGAAATTCATACACACTTAATTCATTGAAATTATTCAATATTATAACTATTTTGAACAACTAGCCATGAGCTTCCGTATTTGAATGTCATCAGGAGCAGGATCACTGATTACTACTATACATACGCAAATGCATAATATTTCACATTTATTTTCCAAGGTCATGATGCTTTGAAATGAGATATTTTTCTATGAGATATTTTTTTTAGAAGTTTATTTGAATTGATAAATATGATACGATGCCTAATGCCTAAATGAATTTGCTCAAGAATATAAATAACTCCGGTCAAAGGTGCTAGCCAGTAATATATGTCGGAGGAGCTGAACTTGGTAGAAGGTGATTAGTGATTTGGTATTTATAACGAAGCGGCTATAATTATAACATAATTTGCGTTCCCTGCACTTATAATTGTAGCTAGTTCAACATTGCGGCCAACACCGTGGCCGCATTTAGATAAACCAACTTGACCGATGATAACTTCTGCACACTTATGTCAATGGTTCATGCATTACTTTTTAACGATAAAGATGAGTTAAGAAAACCTCCCAAATAAATACAAACATGTCATCTTGCGTTTCTTCTTTAATTTAAGTTGAGATGCTAGGCAAGTTCAGACACACGTGAAGACAGTTATTTTTAGCTTTAAACTAACTGAGGAGGTTTGATAGTTACAGTGTTAAATGGTAGATGTAGGCAGACGGTTCATCCGATTGTCACACATAAACCTAGTTGTCAGTTTATGTCAGGATAGATGCAAATTAACATAAACCTTTAAACGAATTGTAGCATCTTGTTCTTTTTTTTGAGTGCGAGTATTAGTTATTCATGCAAGAAATACACAGGCTGTTATATATATTGATTTAACGGAAAGAATGGCTACAGTAATTCCAAAACTATGGATAATGTGAAAATCAAGTGGGTAAGTAATAAAATAATGCATGCATAGGTTCCAATTTTCATCAACGTTTTGTTTGGAATGAATGAAACTACTTTGAACACGGACTTCGGCACTGAAATCGAAAACAAAACAAAAATCTTGAAAACAAACCGAGCAACTTTGCTCTTTGTCCAAATATACACCTTGAAAAGCCGCGTGGGTGATGACGTTTGTAAATATTGCTGTTGATAATACCCAGCTTTTTAATGAGGTTCGGCACAAGTTGGAATTTGGAAGTAGTCCTATGCGACCTGCATGGCATCATGCATACGAGACGGCGACTACAGACTGGTCAGATTAAAGTCCAATTTTCTGTTTACAAACATTTTTTTTTGCAACAGTCATTACTCGTTTTCATTTCTACCATTTAATACTCAAGCACCAATACAATAATAAACTTAAGTGGAAAGTGATACATAACTTGAGGTTATTTTTGCATGTAGGTGGCTTATAATTATAAAAGATACAACGAAGATAAATATGGTTGAATGCATACTCAAGTAGGGAGGTCCAAAATTTCATGCAGAAAATGATCCTTTGCCCTTTATAAATTTGGACGGGATTTATTTTAGAGAACCAATTTTAGCAGTGTAGATTTCCCATAAACATTTATTAGCAATTCACAAGGAAGCCTTTGCCAAAATTTTCCACTGGACCAAAGACCACAATATTTTTATTATTATTTGGGATGATTGGCATCTTTTTTGACTGGGGGATGACCAACCTAGCTCAACACCATTCTTGCTATACCACTGGCTGGAGGAGTGTGTATAGATAGGGTTTACTGTTTTTGTTTGGGTAGGGCTAGGTAATAATGATATGGTGGGTTTAATTTGCATATAAATATTGAAGATGTTTGTGCTATTATGCTTTGTCTTGTTGAGTTTTATGATTTCTGATATTTTATGAAAAATAAAAAATTTCGCTTTTGTTCATTTAGCATTTTGTTTTTTCTATTTCCTGTCGATATAAAAAAATAAAAATCCAGTCATATCAAATCACATCTTAAAGCTACCAGATCACATTTGTCTTCCCATAATGGCATATTTTCCAATTTTATCATCATATCCCAAATCACTTATCGTTAGCCACCTACCTATGTCAGCCCAGAATTAAACCAGTTAATTGCAGAATTCGCATGTACAGTTAAAACTTGCCAGAATATTCTATATGAGCATATATGTACTATATTAGTCATGTCGTCGGCACATAAAACAGCAATTCGTCAAATTACTTTTTGGATGACGAAATATGAACTAATGTCTTGAGCTACTGTTTGGTAAGTAGGAATGTCTTGCCTATTGTGCCACTTTCGTCATGTCTTTTTTATGATCCGATAATATCCCATCCACATTACTCTGGCTTTTGCGACACAATGGGAGCGCTAAATATTTTCAGAAATAACCACTTTTTTCCGGTTTTCTCAAGGTGGATTAACCCGACACAATAATGTCGTAAAAATATCAAACCAAAGTTAAGACACGTTACCACCTAAGCTGAATTTCATGATGGCATATGACATGATGTTTTAAAGGATGAAAATTTCATCATTTAATTTTCAATATTTATGAGAAAAGCCTAAAATAAGGGTATTTTTCAATTTAAAAGGAATCAATCATGCATATCATATATACCACATGTTAAATGGGCCTTTCCTCACATGAAATGAAAACCAGATGGTATTTCCCAAACATTTCCTTCCCTTCGATGAACTTGAAAAGCAATAGGAAAGGCTTATATACGAAAGGAAAATTCCAGAAAGAAAAAGTCCTTCAGGGCCTAAGGCCTAGACTAGAGTAAATCTTTCCGTAGTTTGCATCAGCTCGCTCGCAGGTTGCACTTTATCTTGTTTGTCTGCAAATGTCATAATATTATTGGGTAGGGATCAGCTTCGGCTTACATTATGACACTTCTCAGTTCTCACTGCCTGCTTGTTTCGGAAGCAGTTATAACTGGAAATATCCCGTGGAAAAGTACACCTCACAGAGCGGAGAGAGAACAAGCATCCACATTTTGTTTCCCAATCCGGTACTAATGATATGCAGTATTATCTCTCTCTGTACTTTAGGGAGTGCAATGACAAATCCGGCTTTCTTTCTTGGAATAAATGAAGAAATATGGGTGGTAGCAGTGGGTGGATTATATTAATGAATGTTGCTTAACTAGTAACTAGCAGCATGGCATATTCAGCAAAATCCGAAATGATAAGAGGTGATTATCTGTCTTAGCCTAGAAAGCAGACTGGAGCCGTTCATTCCATGCTTTTTTTTAAGGGTGAGATGGTTCATTAGTAGGGAATCTTTGATACGATGATGGGTTGAACTTAACTTGTCGCATCTTTGCTTTGTCACCGTCGCCGTTGCGTCGTCGATCCCACATGTTCATAAGACTTTAAGCCAAGACCAAGCCAAACAAACAAATCAAGTGAGTTATTTTTACATACAATTTATGACAGATTGCATTATCCTGCAATTAGCTTGAACCATGTTGGATGCTGTAAAATCCAGTTCTGGCTGGACATTTGAAGTATAGAGGTGGGTGCTGGACTGTTTGCCCGATAAGACACCAATCCATACAATAATAACGGAAAAAGAACTGCTAGCTAAACTACTTATTTTATTACGTGATGATGGAACTTGGTTGAATTTTATTGAACCAATAAAAATCTAGTTTGAACTGGCTAGCAAAAACAACAGCAGAAGTTCTTCATTAATTTAAGACATCCTGTAATTATATGTGGCGGCGATTGAAAAATAAATGACGAGGTTGGTTATTGGTGGTATGAGCCAAGAATTTTTCCACTACAAATAGGTATTAAGATGAATGGTTAAATAAATAAATAAAAAATAAACAGAATTCATGATTTGGAACCAAAGGACTATAAAATAGAATGGAACACGGAGTTATTTATTAAAGCCAAATCAATAATTACTACTAAATGACACAATTAGCTTGATTCATTTTTTGGCATACGTTTTAGGCATTTGCATTAAATTAATTAATGAAATATTTTATCAAGTAAATGCATTTATATAGGTAAGCTGTAAACATGTACTTTGGTCAGGAGGTGTGTCTCTGACGAATCCTCCGATCAAAGTTTAATGATTCGTCAACAATTTTTTTTTAAATCATCTACATATAAAAGGCTGCTGGATATCTTAACGGTAGTCTACTGACGTAAGACAGATTTTTTCGTTATGTAAGTAAACAAGGAAAACAAATAGGGATCGCTCATTAAAACAGTACGAATAGCGTGACCGATCGATCCTATCAAGAAAAAATAGAATCTTGCGAATTCTCAGCTGAGGAATGGACACACCCCCAGAATTAGCTAACGATAAGTATTTTTCAAAAATCACACGAGGCATTACATGTCATGTCATGTGCCCAAGTTTCAAAACAAATCCATGAGATTCAGTAATGTGACAATGTTATCGCATCCGTAGACTGATATGATGAAATGATGCTGTTTTTCCTGATGGATTGAGAAATAATCGGTTTTGATTATGTCGTGGTGCTCCACAACATACTACGTATCGAAAAGTCAGAGACCATCCTATTTTTCGCGTAAGATTACACATAATTGCAATCAGCAATCGCAACATGTCCTTCAACAGATCAAAGTCCACTGTCCATCTTAAAGACTGTAAGCCCGTCCGACCCGACCCGACCAAAGATTCT
>JAQGAI010002648.1:0-11959 GCA_034696905.1 Lepidocyrtus violaceus
AAGAATTAAATACAAAAAAAATAAGTAATATCACTTTATCCGGGTAAAAACCGTAAATGTAATATAAATTTTCCAAAATGATCCGCTACATGACTCCTACTCATGCATATGCATAGATATATGTATGTAGGCACAGAAAAAAATTCCCCTGAATTTCCTTATTCTTGAATAGAAAATCAGTGACTTCACTGGCTAAAAATTCTTGTCAAAAGTTTTTAGCGATTTTTTCCTTCACTCTTCGGCCCTTTCCCCAGAGGAATGTATTAAGGAGAAGGAGAAGAAGCTGACAAACTGGTTTCCTCCGCAAGTCCCCCTCTTTCTTTGCGAATCAGTTGTGTCACAAAATCCACAAGTTTTTTATTTTTTCAGCAGCATAGCATCCTATGCAGATTTTTTTCATGCAAAAGAAATGCAGTCGAAAACTTTTTTCCCTCGAGATAATCCAAAATTGATAAAATATTTTTGTCCAAAGAAAATCTTTTTGAAAAAAAAAACTACCGATTTCCGGTAAGCACGATACACAATTTTTTAACAGAGCCAAAAACTGGCTAACAAATTTAAGGGAAACGTTTTTCATGAAACTTTGCTCACGTTAAGCACAGATCTGCTTCACAAAGAAGTCAAGTGACAACTGAAGTCTAGTGTAAGTTGTAAATTGGGTAAAGCGTTGCAAGCAAGGAAAGATTTTCTTTCAGTTCATGCAACAATGCTGCATTGCATCCCTCATTGTTCAAGAAGAAACATACATACATAAATACCTATAAAGCATATTATTGAAAGCTTCCTTACGCTTATCATCATGAAAAGGGGCAAAAGGTTTGTAATAAAACCTGTCTACTCTACGTGCACTGCATGTTATGCTGCGGCTGCCTACCTGGTTAAAGGTAGTAGTAAGGTAAAAGGTACTTACGTGATGTGAGATTATTGAAGTTTGTGTGGGATTGATAATCAACACAACACATCATACATATGAATACCAAGACAAGACTAACTTCAAATATGTCTATAGAGCATCATCTATCTAATGTATGAAAGATGAAGGGTTTCTATTTGTATTAAATAGGCTTTATATGATTTGAAAAAAAAATATGTATCTAACTTGATGACGGACTTACAAAGTATAAGTCCACCTATGATGATGATGATGATGATGAAGAATGTGCACATCTTTGAGGAGAGCCAAACCAAATATGTACAGCATGTTGATATTATTCTTATTCCTTATCTTGCAACAAACAGGTAGCCCTTTTATAGATATCTGAATGGGCAACTGTTTTTTCGGAATTTATCTGTATGAAAAGGAAGAAGATGAGCAGAAGAACAGAACAGAGCTAGAGCTGGTTTAGTGAGTTTATAGCTATGTATGCATATGTCAATATATGCTTTACTGTTTGTTGTTTTGCAACTAAACTAATGCTTTTGGTGCTAATGCTGGTCCTCATCATTTTTAAAGATTTCGATTTAGGTATAATATGCAATTGCATGAATGTTCATGATGATATGATGATGATGATGGTTTTCTCTGCTGACTACATCTGCCCCATGACAAGTGCTGACGCAGAGAGACAGAGACAAAGGATCGTCTTTAGCACTTCCTTGTTCTCCCTCATATCTGGCGATGAAGATTTCACTAAACATAATCATCATACTCCTTATAAAGATGACTTCATCCCTACCTGCTCTCTTCTTTCTTGGAGATGTGATAATGAATTGAATTGTGTCATGCCCAGGTACCCTTTTTTTGCCAAATCTCTGGTGACACATCAACCCGGAGAGAAAGTTAAATGGGAGGGATGATAATAATACATCCTGCTTAAATTATGTGGGGACAAAACAGCCTACGAAGGTGGATGATGATATGAATGATTTATATGAATGGCTAATTTATGACATGATGATAACACTTTTGAAACGCGATTTTCATCTTTTTTTGTTACAATTGTGGTATTTTTTAATCAAGTTTATAACACCCATAAGACCCCAGAACAAAAAACAATATTTTCTTAATATAAATCAAAGTAATAATGATAATGATGATGATAAACAGGATCCTAAACACTTAATAATTATAGCAATACGCAGACACTCTATATCATAATACCCACCTCATAACTGTCAACTTTTCATTGATAAGCACTGTTTTTATAAGCTTGCTGCAAACTTTATAAGTTTTTTTATATGTTTATGTTTTACACATTATTATGATGGTCATTATCATTTTAACCTGGCAAGCCATAAAAATTTATTGTCCCTTTAAAGGACATATTTAGAGCTGACAAAAAACAAGCAAAAAAACTAATACATATATTGTAATAATAATAATCATAATTCGCTGTTGAATTTAAATCTTAAAAGTAAGATAATTGTTTTTATATTGGATGCGCAATTAAATCCGCATAATTAATAAGGATACATTTTATAATAAGATATTTTGTTTTGATATAATAATGATAATAATATGTGAATATGAATGATATATATATAATATATATGTAAGGCAAACTTAAAGATTAAACTGCAACTTCAACTTGGACATCTACAAAATAATCACTTTTTCTTCTCAAACACAAAAAAAACTATTGATGTGTGTATATTCCTGTTTGTTGGATCCTTGCTAAAGATCACAAAACAAAACTAACTGCTAAAAAAATCATATTCTAATAATAATAATATTTTATGCCTGACATACAGAGGGGAACAAACTAAATAATAATAATAATGATAAATTGTTTTGATTTAAATCTAGCATACTAGATCCAAAGATTGACATATTTAGCTACAATCCAGTAATCAACAAAAAGAACAAATACCGTTATTTTTTTGTGTAATTTTTTATAAATGATTACTTTCATGCAACAAAACATTTGATCACTGTATGTTATTTTATCGATTGTGTTTTTTTTTGTTTTCCTTTCTTTACATTTTTTTTTTGGTATAATACCTTAACGTATGTAATATAAAGTTTTTACGCAAGTATACAACCGTTCTTAAACCGATAATATTTAAGTTATGTATGTTATTATTATTGTTTATATATTATGTAATATGTTTTTTTTAGCAGTAAGTCCAAAATAAACGTGGTTTGGACGCACCTTGTCATAAAAATATGTTTGCTGCTGTTGTTATAATTATTATTATGTTTTTTTTTTAACTTTTCTAGACACAATATTATTATTATGTATGTATTCCAAATTCAAGTATTCCAACTGTTTCGATAATAATAATTATTATTAATATATATATATTTTGTTTAAAGAATATATACTCTTTTTTTTTCTCAATCAGATGTGTGGGCTCACGCCCCACTCCACTCACACGCAGTTATAAATATGTACAGTTATATGTAGGTTATGTAAAGATAACTTTTCCCATCTTAGCTAGAACGTCGTAGCAAGGTAGAAGCCTAGTGGATATATTATGAATACGATCTCCAAAACAAAAGCTTTATCTGGGGGGTTGTATTACACAACAATAAACTCGAGCAAGCAACAACTCAAAACAGTAATGATAATGAGGATGGTATGGTGTTCCAAAAAAAGGTTGGCTATTAACGGTTCACACTGGTGTAGTTAGTTAGTTAGTAGGTAGATCATATAAATTTTAAAATATATCATTTTCCTCATTTTAGGTAAGGTATGTTTGTCTCTCTCACTATATCTTCCTGGAAATATTTAAACATGCAAAAATTATTCAAAGACAGGAACAGACGATATCAACTGGGAGCTGGCACCATTTGTCTATATAACCTATCTATGTTGTAAGGAAACGGAACAATAATTGCCATTTGCAGAAAAAAAAACGATATTTTTAACGCTCGACAGTATTATTACTTCCTATAAAATATAGCTACCAATATCATTAATAATTACTGCAGTACTTTTTTCTTCATTAATAATAATATGTAGTATTTTTTTAGGGACAACAATCGTCACTATTACAAATTGTTATGCATTAGAGTTATATCCGCAGTGTAGTATGTAGTAGTAGAAGTAGTCGCAGTTTCTTGTATTTAAAAAGTCTTATCAATTACAGTTTCTTGAAGTATTTCCAAAAAAGTTCTAGTCACCAGACGGCTGAGTTCGATTTTTTTTGCAGATTTTTTTTCTATAATATTTTTTTTTGTTCCTAAATGAAGTTTTTATGTATATAGTCGAAATATTGGCGTTGTGTCCTATTCATTACGGTTATACTTTGTACCAGAGAGAGAAGTAAAGAACGATAAACAGTACAAATGACGACGATACGCTGTCCAGATAAGAAGAATAAAAAGAGTATTGGTTATGTTGAAAAGGAGCTGGATATCTGGAGCCTATCTAAATATTTAAACCAAACTAACCAAGCATACTCGGATGCCTAAATATATATTCCTTGGATTAATTAACTATAAAAACGACATTTTTTTTTTCAAACAAGTTTTTTTTAGGAAGACGTAGACGAACGCTTGAACCGATAATACATACAAGGGCGTTTTCAAATTAAAACAAAATATAATGATCAGGGTGAAGGGATCAACTCAATGTTTTTTTTTTCGAAATGAAACGAATCAGTAAAAATGTAACCCAAGATTTAAACAATATGTTTTTTTTAAAGAAATTCCTCAGCAGTTTTTTTTGTTTGATTCCATAATTATCAAGTTTCAACGTGGGTCACCATCCCAGGCGGTGACGGAGTTAAATATACGACGAAGCATTTTGTTGTTGTTTTTTTTTGGTATTGGTATAGTTTTTGATTTCGAGCCTGATTTTCTTGACATGACATGACTTGACGATAAAAAAAGACGACCATGATGATATGACAAGCCCAACCATCTTGTCAGACGCAGTCGGTCCTTTTGTTTGTTTTTGTTTGTTGACTGGATGTTTGTTTAGTTTGTTTGGTTAAGACAGAGATACTGAACATTTTGTATTTAAGAATGATGCAGTACCAGATGTACAAAACTCTTATTTTCTTTGGAAAGACAGAAAGTGTAACATATAACTACAGCTAGAAGTCGATGATTTCCACTTTCATTATTATTTTTTGTTTGTTTGGCCAAAAGATTTCTGGAAGGTCAGACGTTTTGTAAATTGCATAGTAGTAAAGTATGTAGTAGTAGTTGTAGTTTTTCATATTCTCTTTATGTACAGTGTAAAGTCAGAGTGAAACAAATACGATAGCTGTATAATAGAATCTTTTTTTATAATAATATATATAAACTATTAGCCACCCAGATACTGAAGTGTCAAAATGTTAATAGCATCCTAGTTTCCTCCTGTGTCTTGAATGCTGTACTTGTTTACTGCGACATACATATTTTAAAATTAGCACGTAAGTTTAGACTGTCTCATGACAGTTTACAAAAATGATTATAAATAGTTTCCCAAAACCGCTTCTGTTTAAGTGAACAGTTAACATTTTCATTCAAAGGACATCACTGGATTCTATAGTTTTGCTACGCTGTCAGCCAAGAGGTTCTGAGGTGTTGTGGGCAAAACTTTTAGAAGTGCTTGCGGCCACCCCAAGCGGAATTCATGGGCCGTTCCGGAGCAGCAGGAGCCGGAGCGGGGGCTGCTGCGGCAGCAGCAGCTCCCATGCCATTTCCGAGTGTTGGGAAGAACTCAGTGCTCTATGATATTTAACATATTTAACGATTAAGATCGAATCTAAACTATCCTAAGTGGTTCAAGTAAACGATAGATGCTACATACCTGAGTATCTGGAGGGGCCTCCCAAGGTGCTCCCTTCACCACAAATCCGTTATTTTGCTTATCAGATTTCCTGTGGGACTGAGGACCTTCGTTTCCGCCCTTGATGAATTTTTGCATGTATTCAGTTTCAGTAACATCCTGCATGTATTCTTCCTCCAGATTTAGAAGGTGCTCGCGAGCATCCAAAACCTTGTCTTCATTGGGGCCAGAGATAACCACAAGGTTGGGATTTGGGTCGTTTGCACGGGGGAATCGGATGTCCACCTTTAAAATTATAAGTGAATAACACGTTGTATTTAAATGAATTGCACATTGAAACAACCGGAATTGCATTCCATTATTCTATAGTAGATTTATGATCCGTTTGTTCAAAGCTTGTCTTACCGCATAGTCCTTCATAATTTGTCGGACATTCTTTCCCTTGGCTCCAATGATTCGAGAATGCACACGGTGATCGATTTCAGCTTCTTCCCGGAAACGTTCTCGCTCAACCTGTACAAATTAAAACAATGCAACAGTTAGTATGACTTTTCACAATGCTGGGCAAAATAAATACAAATAGCTTTACTAGCCATTTCAATGTGCACTTACTATTTCATTGACAATAGCCAGAATTTCATCCCTAGCTTTATTGGCTTGATCTTCATAGCCAATGATGGTAATCTCATCCGAAGTTTCAGCCAAATTGTCTCCACGTTTCGGAAGCTGGACGTTAACATCAAAAGTCTCGCGGATCTTTCCAATGACGGCGCCATTTTTACCTGATTTAATCAGATAATTAACAGTGATTACTAGGAAATGGCAACTGGATATAAATGTGGTAGCAGATAAACTTCATCTCTATTTGCACTTACCAATGATCTTGGTGTGGAATTTGGGATCAACCTGTACTCGAACTTCAAATGATCTAGCCTCCCTGTCCTTTTCCTTGGCATCTAAGTCTTCTTTCAACTTGAGCAATGCTTCTTTAGCAGAGTCTGCATTCCTGGGTGAGCCGGTAATCTAGAAAAAAGGAAAAAAAATCATCAAATATTTTTGCATCCCCAGTGTAACTAGTGAATTGAATTTCGTTTAGTTGATGAAATAATTACCTTGATAGTATCAGATTGTTGTTCAGATGGAGGAACCGTGATGTGTACATCATGGATTTTCATCAGAGCTCTAACATCCTTTCCACTTTGACCGATAACAAATCGGTGCATCTTGAATGGAACATCGACTTCGATAGTTACAGGCACTTGATCCAAAAGGGCAGCTTTCGCGCCTTCGCAATTTTCAGCACGACCAGACACACGGATGATGTCGCATGGTCTGATTCCATCACCATTTTCCTCGGGAATATTCTGCAAAAAAAGTAAAAAAAAAAAATAACATTAGTCATCAGAAAACCAAAACATTGATAATACAAAACATTTGGATCAGTTCAGTATGGACCACTAACGTTTTCGTCGACACGTTCTGGGAACTTGATGTCAACATTGTGATCCTGTTGGATTTGCTTGACTTTGCTCCCTTGTGATCCCATGATTGTTCGGTGATGCTTCTGATCAATGATCACATCAATAGCAACTCGCTGACTTAAGTCCTCAACAATTGCTGCCAGGCGTTTCTTAGCTGCCTCAACGCATTCAACGGCACCTTTTAGAGTCACCCGACTTGAGTTGGTGCCGACTTTTGGAAATGATATTTGGACACCGCCAAGTTCGTCTGAAATGTATCTCAGAACTTCACCACGACGTAGAACAAAGTGACGATGGTACTGTGGATCAATATCCATGTCAGATTCCACCACTTTGTCCAAGTCCTTAAGCATGTCTTGAAGCTGTTTTTTAGCACCGAGAACATTTTCTTTCTTTCCCATGATGGTTATTGTTTCGGGATGTGGATCGTCGGTACCGGGGAAGATGATCCGTGCTCCGGTGGATTCACGAATCTTCTTAATATTACTGCCATTCTTTCCAATCAAGAATTTGTGATGCTGAGCCTTTGCTTCAATGATTTCAGTGTAGCTGTTGGTTTCCCGTTCACGGCTCAGCTCAAGAAGTTGACCCTTTGCCTTCTCAACATCCTCCTTCGGGCCAGTGATAGTTACGCGATCAGATTTGGATTTGGAATCGGGGAACTTGATTTGAACCCCGCCGCACTCCTCAGACAGCGATTGAACAATACGACCTCCAGACCCAATCAAGAAATTGTGGAATTTACTTGGAATCATCACATCGACTTCAATTATGTTAGCCTGTGGAGTAAAAAACACATTATTAAAAATATGCAAGTTAACCCAAACCCGTGATCCAGCATATTATAAACTGTGTATTAGGTTCATACAGCAGAGCCTTGGATGCTCAGCAGCATGTCGCGAGCCTTCTCAACGTTATCCCTCTTGCCAGTAATGGCGATAACTTCCACATCAGATTTACTCTTGGATTCGTCCAATGGGGGTAGGTCAAATCTGGTATTAGTTTCTTCTCTGATTTTTTTAATGTTGGATCCCCCCTGAAAAGTTAACAGTCAATTGGTTAGTTCCCGGAAGTAACAAATGAAGTACTTATGTTACCCCAGTAAGCAAATAAAATCCTCTTACCTTTCCAACAACAAGTCTGTAACATTGGCTGAAAATCGGGACCTTGATTTGATATGAATTTTCCAGCATTTCCTTATAAATAATATTCAGATGGCGACAGCACTTGTCCACGTCCTCCTTTGGACCTCTGACCTTTACGACATCTCGCTTCTCTTCAGGTGTAGGGAAAGCGATTTGAACCTGATGAAACATAAATACAACCATAGATAAATATAGTACTCTTTGAATACAACATTGTATAGGAGCGAGTTATTACTTCACACTGCATAAAGCAACTAATTTTTATTTTTGATTCCCATACCTGATTAAATTGCTCACGGATTTCGCGAATTTTCTCTCCTTTGGCACCAATGAGGTTTCCATGAAAGCGATGTTCAATAATCAAGTCTTTCTCCTTTTCACTCTCCAGCTTTCCAACCTGTTCCAGAATTGCTTCAGCAGCCCTCTCAACGCCCGCACGAGTTCCCTCAAGATGAATGACGGAAGGTCCGGAAATCGTTTGCCCATCCTGCACGGAAATGATAACTCCGGTCTCTTCCTTTAGACGAATGATGTTAGCTCCAGCTTTTCCAATAATGTGTTTATGATATTTGGAATCAACAGTGATGTCCTTGAAGTGCATTTTGTCAACCAAATCCCCGACACAGGTTTGAAGTTGTTGAGTTACGGGGTTAACTTCCTCTGGCGGTCCTTCCACGACAATCTGATTTTGGTTGTCTAAAATTTCAACGTGAACTTTGGGATAGTTCGCTGTGATGTTACGGATGTTGGATCCCTTCTTCCCGATTACATGCTTGTGGAGCCATGCCGGAGCTTCAATGGTTCGTGTAATCACACTATTGGCTTTTTCGTAGACAAGAGTTAAGGCAGGTCCAAGGACTTCCGCTGGTCCACGCAAAGTGATCGTTTCACTTGGGGAGTCACTTGGAGGCATTTCGACAGAGACTCCGGTATCACGGAGAATCTCATTAATCGTGGATCGTCCTTTCCCAATGATGTATTTGTGCTGGGATTTCCCGACCTCCACAGATACTGTTACGTACCGTTTCTAATCAAGTGAAGGAATAAATTAGGCATGCTCATTTTTTGTAAATGAATACAATGAATTACTGATGCCTTGGAAATTAACGCGCAGTACACTTACCACAATCTCATGATCCTTCTGAAGCGCTGTTACAACTCGAGCTACACCTTCCTTCTCGCCAACGATGTAAAGTTCATCACTGTTTACAGTGACAGGTGGAACATTGATTCTGACAGCGTTTTCAGAACTCAACTTATTCACTTTTTCGTTGAACGCTCCACAAATGAACGGATGAAACTTCTTTGGAATGGTAAGTCGCTCAGAAGCTTGCTTCGACTATAGACGATAAAAAAAGTAATGCATATTAATACAAGCACATCAAAATCAATGGGCGGGGATACTTAAATTAAATACAAAGCAATTTAAGTGTCTAAGCTATATGAAACAGCATTGGTACTTTGGACCATACTGATCGGTTTTAAGCTGATATCAATTTGCCTGGGAATATTATTTATACGTAAGGGTCACGAGTAGACCATTAGGTATTGCTGTCCAGGCACTAAATCGTAGTAAGATTTTGTAATCCATATGTCATTTACCTGTTCATCAGAGATTAATCGAATTTCGTGCTCTGCCTTTTCAATTCCTTCTCTGGGGCCAATGATAGTTACCGTGTTTGATTCCTCATTTGGGCGAGGCACACTGATCTTAGTGGCGGTTTGCTGAAAACAAAATTTGCATGATTACGTAAACTCCAATCATAGGTTTTTTCACCAAACTTCGGTGTTTCTATTCCTTTCGTTCTTACCTTTTCGAGTTTATTGAGCTTTTCACCCTTTGGGCCAAGAATAAACCTGTGGTGTTCCTTAGGAATTTGTATTTGCTTTTGAGCTTGCGTCTGGAAGCGCTGCAGAATTTCCCGCTTCGCATCGATAACGCTATTCTGTAAGCAAATAAGTATATTTACAAAATTAAAAATTAATATCCTAAATACTTTTGCAGTTAATTGTGTAGGAAAGTCATATTATGAAAGCCGTACTTGTTTTCCGGTGACAAGGAATGTGAGTGATTGATCACGGGAAGAGCTGGACATTTCGATGTGTGCTCCAGTTTGCTTCTGGATTTCTTGGCACGCCCGAACGGCGTCCATTTCGCCGAATCGTTCTCCATGTCCGCGATCACTCCTTTCTTCGAATGGAATATGGAAGACAAAAGTCACAGTGTTGGAACCTATGCGCATTTTTTGCGACCATTTTGATGATGCGCCTGGTGAGCTCAAACCAGACGTTGGACCCGAATTTGGGCCCGAGGGGTTGGGTGGGAGAGCTGGAAATGCTTCGTCGTATCTGTATATAAAGTTTAAAAAAATATATGTACATCATATTAACATTTATATTTATTTGCTTTATATTTCTGTTAACTGAAAATCAGTGTACAACAATTAACGTCAGCGTACCGAAAATTTCCCATAATGAGACTGATATACTGGTTATAGGTTTTGAATTGTTATGAATTTATATTGAAGTGCAGATGCAGTTTGGCAAATTCAAATTTTAGGGATTAACTAGTTAACCAGCTAATACTTCGGTTCGGTTCTATTGATTACAAAACTAGTTTGGCTGTCAATGTTACTCCGTCACAGGTGCCCGAGTCGCGTTTGATACTACTATTACATTTACGTAACTGAAATACGGAAGGAATTTTAAGATTCTTTTCAGAAACATGTGGGTCAGTAGGGCTAAAAGAATTTTGAAAAAAATATAAGTTTATCTAGTGTAGTGAGTAATAATGAAGCTCCCAGTGAAGCTGAGCCGATGAGCTGGGAAGGAGTACTGAAATCAGTATTTCAGTAGTTAACCCTGAGGGCATCCATGCTATTCTAATACAGTCATGGTAATAATGCGTTATCGTCACAATCCCTAGTTCATAAATTCGTTGACACTGCAGAAAGAAACATCGCTGCACTGTCAAAAGCAAGATATGATAAGCACGCAGACTAATAACTAATAGTTAGTTACCTAGTCTGAGGATAAGCATCAAAATTATGAAGAAAGTGATTCAGACGTAATCAATGTACGTAACAAGTTTCATCCTAACCAAACCACAAATTGCAACAGCGTTTGTCGAGTAATACGAATTCGTCTGCTGATCTTTTTCCCATAACCCCTTGGGTTTATATCGGCAAGATTAAAATATGCAAGTTCGCGATTTCCTCTGCTACCCGGTATCAATCGCATATGTATTAACTATGTTTCTTGTACTTATCTTTATCTATCTTTTCGTCTCTCACTTTATGATAGGACAACATACTACGATCTTTGATTTCTCTCTAATTCATGACAAATTTCGTTACGGTTTTGAAAAGTAAACTGAACTTTACACAAGCGCCTTGACCTAAGACCTAAACCTTTCGTAATATCGTAATATGCCAGCCAATTTTCTTTTCATTTTTAACTTCGCCTCATTAGCACAACTATCAAGCTGCAGCTTCAATTTCTCATTCACTGGTCTGCTTAACCATCATCCTGATAAATAGGTAAATAATAGCGATAGCTTGCTGTTCGCATTCGGTCATTAATTAATGAAAATTCTGATAAAAAAATTGCAAATTCGGCTGCAGGCTCTAATCAATCTTTCAGAAAAATATGCTGACTTATCTTAAAT
>JAQGAI010002649.1:0-11957 GCA_034696905.1 Lepidocyrtus violaceus
TAGGCTACCTCCGGTCATATGTCATGTAGGCAATATTATTGTACCTCTTTAATTGAGCAGCTCAAATCATGCCTTAAAACTGTGGAAACCTGTATTGCACCGAAAACCGCTCAGACTTTCATCGTCAGACATCCTTGATTTGATCCAAACAGTATCTTTAAAAAGGTGGTGTGCGATATGGGAAATCAATGTTTTGTTTGGACCTGTACCTTTAAAAAAAGAAACTTGTTGTAACATAAGTTAAACCTCCCAAAAAATCATTCTACCTGCTGGTTTAATTGATGGTCTGCACTAAATATAAAAAAAAACAGTCTTTGAAGTAATATTTGAAACCTTGTATTGAATGCCTCCTTTTCATCCCATTAATTCTCCTTTTAAAAAGGTTCTTGGCAAGGAAAACGGAATCAGTGGGATGGGGGTTTTATGTATTAATTAAAAGTTTATAGCACCCATATATCAACCATCAGTATAAATTCCGTTTATATTTGTTGCTCCGAGGAGAGGATTCAAGAGAATAGGCAAGAGTTGAAGTAGAATGAATCCACAAAATTATAATTGAGCAACCTCAAAGCTATGCATTAGTACTGGATTAAATAAAATAATAGTTTTTAATCTAGAAAATATCTTTGTTAGCTTAGGGCAAACTAATTTTCTGACCGGGAGGGACCCGAATTCGCAATTCACTTGAAGAGCAGAGAAAAGTTTCTTGTTTTTTGACTTACTTATGATTTTCTTGACTCCCAACTGCAAACTAATCTAAACTAAGCGCAATCTAATTTCAATTTGCTCCTCCCCAAGGTATAATAATAAGTCATATTAGCATTATTAAAACTTAAAAATACTATTATTATCTCAAAAACGTATCCAATAGAATTCACATGATCGATTCTGGAGCAATTCCGTTTTATTAATCGCTCATTCTGATTCTGAATTGAACTTCAAGTTGATTTACGTTGTATTGCATTGCATAACATTGATCAGTGCATTTTAGCACAACTATTGATCACAAAACTGAATTTTCTATCTTGCTAGGCAGAACTATAGTGAAAGCGAATGAAATGAAAGTGATGCCAATCATGAAATTTTCTGATTGATGCCTTCCGCTTATTTTTTGCTGCTGCTTCTTTCTTTCGTTTCAGGATTACTGCTGTGGTCAGTTGTGTCTGTTCACCGTCTGTGCTTACTGTATTCTTTATTATGTACTTTATACGTCAATTCTAACTTATTGTAACAATATTGGAAAGAATTGTTGAAAATAGTGCTGTGGTATTCATTCAACGCTCGGGTGCTTCGTCAGCGCTGAGGATGAATAAATTTCAACGCAAAATTTTCCATTTTCAAGTCAAAAGAAAATCCATCATCGTAGCATTAAGTCGACGGAAATAATTCGAGTGTGTGGGGCAAGAAGATGATGATATAACGATGCTTTATGATAATATGCTGATGATGGTTGTAGATGTTGAAAAAAGAAAGAGCAATCAAGAATCCTTTACCTTTTTCAGAAGCATTACCACAAGCCACTAGTATTTGGGTAAATTTTCCCATACACTGTCAAACAAGCAATTAAGGTTGAATAAAAACATACAAAGTGGCACGGCACGAGCCTAAAATTACTTGTGGTGAAACAATCAACTCGATCAGGAGGATTATGATACTACCCATTCTGGACATGTATGATAGTTAAAAACGCATTCCCCTCCTTTAATCTACGAGATCGGCCAGAGCATAGTGAACGTTGGAATGAGAAAGCATTTCTTATCTTTGGGGTTGAAATGACTCGCCGAAGTAGTTTTTAATGTTCAACTTTTTTTAAATTTATTCTAAATCTGAAGTAAAGATAAGAATATTTATTCCATCACTCTACACGTCCATTTCAATTGGCGAAGGTGGAAGTTGTGAATGACACCAACTCCAAAATTATATTTCACACTTATGAGACTATATGAGACCCGCAATACGAAACTAACTACAGCGAATAAAAATGAAGAAGTTTATTAGGAGAGAAAATATATTATGGACATATATCCTCATTTCTCATAAAAAGATGCTACCCCGATATCCATCTTAACGATTGCGATTAAGATGTAGACATTTGATGCTGATTTTTTCTTAAAGCTATGAAGAATTATGTTTGAGTAAACTATACTCTTTTAAAGACTGTCCTTTTCTTGTTAAGCACCAGAAATATTGCTTGCATTGCATATGTTAGGGAAAAGTTTCATCTCAACTGAAAATATTAAGGATGACTTGATTAGACCCTCTCTCTCTGGTAGTTTTATCATTTTTATTTATATTTCCTTAAATGGCTGTTGGTAGTTTATCTTTCCCGAGAAACAATGTGATTATGATTATGCTTCATGACTTATTCCATATATTTAATGGAAAGTCAAGAATACATTCGAGGAAGGAAATGAATGACGCCGTTTTTAAATGCTTTTATGGAAGTTGTATTATATGTACTTTATCTAGCACTAACTCAATCCAATGCATACATATGTATAACGTGTTATGTAAGTATGATTACTTTACCAGCAACATTTTCAAAATCTCAGCAAAAATTCTGAGCAAAATGAATGCACGCAAAAGTTTGGGCTTTCCACCATTACTATGCGATTCAAAAATTTCTGCTATAATATCTAGTCGTAAATTTTTACAGTAATAATTATTTCATAACAAACAGTTTGTCTTATTAGGGATACCTTGTCCCTACTACATACATTACATCGCGCTACATCCCCGTCTAAAATACAAGGAAAAGGATAGAAAGAATTCATTACATTTCATGGAAACAACTGAATCATAAAACTTTGAATTATTCACAAAATTTCTTATAAAATCCCATCCCCATATTACTGCCCACTATGATGATTCAAACTGCACATAAAAATTGCTGATTGTGATCAAAGTGGATATATATCTTTTCCTGGGCTAAAATACACCATCAAATATGTTGGAAAATGAAAATGTGCATTACACATCAAAAAATCCCTAACAAGTAAGTTCAGTATTAATATGTTTGCTTACAAAAAACGAAAAACAAAAATTTCTACTGTACATCATATCATATTCTTTGAAACATTATTGTTAACTATGATAAGAAAATGAAATGGAGGATTTTAACCCGTGCCATTCCCATTCCATCATAGATTTTGGGCTTCAGATTGCATGATTTGTTCATGGTGTGCCTATAAACAAGAAGAAACACATTTTCTAATTGTAAGTGTGTAGTAGTGGTAAATCTTTGGAATAAAACTTGGTTATGACTTATATGAATGGCTTATGTAAAAAAATGTTTACATTTTGGATGATTAAAATATAGGTATGCAAGATTGTATGAAGTCTTCTATCTGCTTGCATTCAACTTCTTATCAAAATAATAACGAGGAAAGAAACATATTTGGGAAATCCTTGTCTCTTTCATCTCAAGTAATATGATGTGAATTGAATGGACACACGCTCATACTTACTATCAAGGCAGGTTACAAGAGGAAGCTTTTTTCTAAAAAAAAATAGGTAGCTCAATTTTAGCAACCTAAAAGTTATCGTGTACCAAGTTGTAGAAACCGTTGACTCTTAACTTCCTGTAAAAAACCTAACGTTCAGGATACAAAAATGCTGCTGTAGATGAGGCCTCATTCATACATATCACAGCGCCTACTACAAATGCAGATTATGCACAGAATAATATTCGTATTGATACAAATGAATTAAATCAAAGATGTTAATTAGAATCAAAACTATTTGTTAAAGATGACTCTTAGGTAGGTATACTTCCACTAGCATATTTAGCTAAACTAGACAAGTAAGCAGCTCAACTCATTCAACTTTTTGCTTCACTCTGATTGTGAGAAAATAGGAAGCGCGAGCAGAGAGGGTGGAAAGTTTTTCACTCCGTCTGCACTCTAAAGTTACCTACGTAGCCACCTTACCTTGTGTACCTCTGCGGGTTTGCTACACAAACGAGGGCAAAGTGAGACAACAAACGAATAGGGATAGAGAAGACAATGAGTGCACGCGAGCATAGCCCAGCCCAATATGCTTACCGTCACAACCTTTCCCTACCGGCTTCAGAATTTCTGAATCCTCATTTCATTCCACTATACTATGCCCTCCATTCCTAGTCAATTTTTCTCTTCCTTTCTATTAAGCATTTTGCTTAGTAATGTTTTCAAATTTCTCTATTTACCCTACTAATTTTTTCATCCAAAAAGTAACAAAAAGAGAAGCAAAAAAAAATCCAAGTCAAAGTGATATTTTATTCGAATGCTCTTATCAGCATGTACAACATTACAATAATTTAGCATCGATTTAACGCTCCCATGAACACGGCTCCCCAACTATCATGTAATTATGCATATCGATCATGTTCCTACATTTCTACGTACGTCTTGAACTTGTTTCTAAAACAAAAAATAAATAAAAATAAAACACAACTACTGTATTATACATACCTAACTGGATATGCTACAAAATGTCTCTGTTTATTTTTTTTGAAAATTTCAAATTTCATACTAAATTTCTAAAAAACAAAAACAAATTATAGTCATGCATTACTGCAGTGAAAAATACATGAAGCAGAAAATGCCATTACGTACTTGTAAAAAAATACTTTCAATTCATACATACAAAATACGAAGGGAGAATGTGGAAGGATAGTCGAAAACGAAATAAAAAACAAGAAGACAAAACAAGTAACAGCAACAATGAGTGTTTTGGAAGGTGTGTAGGTATATTTACTTGCAAACGTCTGTTTAACAAAAGCTGCCAATTTACAGTTAAAGTATAACTATTGTAACCTTAATATTTCTTAGATAAGAAAGGCATGTTCGTTTTGGACTATGCTGATTTTTCTGTGCATTTACTTTTGAGTCGGATTGGAACTTGAGCTCAAAACCAGTGAGCATTTTTTTCTAGTACAGCTACCGCTACCACCATGCTAGTATATAGTGTAATATAAGTACGTTTAAGCCTATAATAAAGGATGCAAACTAGAACAAAATTAAAGTATGATAATGACCTAGAGGCGGATATAGAGTACTTGGAAGAAAACAAGCAAACTTTTTTATGTCCTTTCCTCTCTTAAATGTTTTCCTAACTGCATTCTGCAGAAGTCATTTCACAATTTTCGCTATAATATGTGATCTACCTCTAGTACTACCCACTTTACTAGCCATCATCAACATCATCATCAACGTAGTTGGTAGTAGCATCATTATCCCATTTGATCCTTTTTCATACCTTATATCACCCACCCACCCAACCAAGCATATAGCCATAGTGCTAGGCTGTCTGCCCAGCCTTCAAAGACCATGCTCATCATGACACAAGTACAACACGTGCCTAATAAGAAAACCGCTGTTTTTACTTATAAAGGAGCACTCTGCTCATTCCTTTGCTTCTTTTTTTTTGAGGAAAAAATCCCTTCCTAAGCTTGCTATAAAAACCTACATACTATTGATATATTGGTTGTAGAGGCAAGCTATTTAACTTGAAGGAATAGGTAGTTTGGTTGGTTCGTTGAAGGGAGCATTTTGATCAAGACCGGCCAATATGTGAGTAAGGATGGGAAGCACGCCGAGTATCAAGAAAGAGCCCCCTCTCGTCACTGTGGTCGTGTGACAAAATCTTTTAAAAGGGAAGACAAGACTCTAGGCTATTCCCTCTGAAGAAAACCAAGAAGATTCCACTTTCCCAACTTGTTTTCCGCTTTCCTCCTTCCCATTTTTTTTAAAGAGAGAAAGAAAAGAGACCTGGTTGAAAATAAAAAAATGAGCAAGCAATTCCGTCCGGGAAAACCATCTCTTTCCCGCCGACTTCCTCTAATCATCAAAGATCCATAATGTGAAATCAGAAAAGGTAGTTGGTTTTTTTCTTTCGAGGTAGCTTATTTGAAAGTATGTATATTCATCAAACCCACCTACTTTTAACGTACAATAAAAAAATTCTACGTAAGAGAAATGCACGTTACGTTCTTCATCTTCATTGTCCCGTATGGGAAGGAGGGAGGATTTTTATACCGAGGGAAAGCAGCCTAAGTAAGTGAAGGCCCATTATGAGGATTATTGGCTGATGATGTTATAAAAGGGTAAGTGTGTAAAACCGTAAGAGTTCATCAATCATATTACTCAACTTTTACTTACTCCTGGTTTAGTTCTCCTCCTCAACCGGCAAACAGCTTAAGTTTCCCTCAGCTCTATTTTCTCCTGCCGTTTTCCCCTTACCTAGATGCTAGATGGATCAGATCCCCTTCTTGTGGAAAGGAGGGATGCCCAGAGAAAATTTGTGGAAAACGGGAATGGTTTCACCACCAACCATCAGACTGTTGATGATGATGATGAGCACTGATCAAGTTGCATTCTCCGCAATAAGGTGTGGGTGGTTCATGTGATCATGATCATGATGCATTCTTTGCGAGTTCCCCGACATTAGATTGCATCTTGTCATGCAGATCCCCAAGCAAGTATCTACACAAAAAACGTTTGACTTCGTAATCATCGTATAATCAGAGGAGGGTTCTTTTTCGACGTTGTATTGATTCCAAATTTGTACCCCTATATATTTATCCAAAAAATTGCATGCAAAGAAATCTGAAAAAAATATTTGGCTGGTAAAAAGGCGGTTTGTGTCGTGTGCAATGGGAACGTGTAAGTTCCATTCCAGAAATCATAATTTCAATTGGAAAATATTTACCCTTGCTCCTCCGGAGATACCCTCCCCAAATAAAATAGAGGTTTATATGGATGAGTGAAGTAACCCTTACGGGATTGCAGGTTGATGCTGAGCACACAACCAACATCAACAAATAGTATTCCACTTCAGTAAACAGATTAAAGCCATAATGGGATAAGTTACGATTAATGCAAACATTTTCCGGATACTTTTCTTAGGTGCTTTTGCTAAACTATGGATCAGCAGCACTCATGAGAACTTTTACTCTCAGCTTAATTGTGTGTTATTATAATATATTTTCCAGCTAGAAAAAGTGCTCAGTACAGTTCCATCCTAAGATAAGTTGATCATTGTTATTCACTCCTTCCTACCTTTAACGTTGACTGTTATTCTGACGTCGTTGACGTAATACAAATATTTATACCATTAGTATATGGAATAGGGAATAGAGATTCCAAGTATGAATTCAAACTTATTAGATTATTGCAAAAGATTGAAAATGAGAGGGAAAAATATCATCGTACCACCAAATATCAGAGCCTTCCCACAAATATGCAAGTTAGTTTGAAAATCTGGAATTGGAATGGGAAACGGAAAGCGCAACGGGCGGTGGTGGCTCTTTTTTTTCACCAGTTTATTGCAAGCATGTGACGAAATAAAACGTAGTTCCACTCTGATTTTCTAGCCATTGTCTGGGGGTAATATCGGGTTTGCTCCTCCAGATTTACACTTATTCATTCCAACCAACAGAATATAATATGTATTTTCTGGGGTCCGTGAAAGTACGACGAAAAATTGTGCCGTTACTCTGCTGCTGCTCCTTCCTACCCAAATCAAATGACTCGGTGGTGGTGATTCTTCCCTCTGTACAATTTTACTTTGTACATTTGAGCTGGCCGATGATAACGCATCCGTATGGATTTCTCCGTTTTTCAGTAGAGCTCTCCCTCACTCAAACATCTTCTGTAATGGAAGATCTCCTCAGCCTTTCTGCTGTAGCTCCGAAACTAGCGGCGGTGGTGGTGGTGGATGGAATGATGTGATAGTGATGATGATATAACATGCTACTGAAAGCCGTGGTGGTGGTGGTAATGGAGGTGATGTACTGGTGCGTTGGTGGTTGTTCTGCCTAGCTAGAGCTCAGCCTCCTTTAGGGAAGAAAAATGAAAAGAGACAAAAGGTTTCTCATAAGAATACCAGCCAGGACACGGGAAAGGGAAGAAGGAATGGAATAAAATGCTGCAGTATTTCAACTCTGCATTTATGCATACCAGCTTACAGTTGTGGAGGCCACATGCCAAGCATTCATTGAGGCTGTACATTGTACCATTTTTTTTGTTTGTGGGTATCATGATAAAAGTCGGATGGATATCCAGTCCCCTCCTGATTTCACTCTCAGACTACACGGGACAAGGAAGTAACCAAGAAGAAGAGGAAGAGAGGAAGGAGAAGGAAAAAAAATCACTTTGCAAACAAGATACAAGGACAGTACCCATTTAACCTAACATATTTATAGTAAGTTAAAGAATTACTACCCTTGTTTGCGTGCAAAGCAGAAAAAAAAACATTCCAGTTTTGTTTTGCTGGGGCTGGGTTCAGGCATTGTCAGTAAATGGGAGCATATCATTCTCTTCTTTTTTTCGAGTATTACACTCTCTTTTTTTTTCTCTTTCTCTTTCCTTTTTCCCAGTCAAGGGAGGCATTTTATCCCGACTTATTTTTCCAGTTCTGACTTGATCAAGTTGATTAATACAAAAATGAAAAAGGACAGATAGGGACATAACGTAAGAGTTGGGAATAGTAAAAGAGAGGAAAAAATAAAAGTAAGCATAACCAACAACCGACCGTTCATCTTGTAACAACTGATCTTTACTGTAAGTAGCAAGTGAAGAAGAAGGAAAAAAGTCACCAAAAGTCTTCCTCCGTTCATTCCGCAAAGGGAAAAAAACAAAGTAGGGAGTGAGGGAAGAAACCAAAGAAAAAAACCACTGCTCTCACATATCGCAAGCTCCCTTCTCCTCACTGGCCAATATATTTCACCCTTGTTGCGAAAAACAAGGAAAAAACACTTTCCCCCATTTTCCCTTTTCCTTTTTTTCCGATTCAATAATTCTATTTTCTTTCTCTTATTCTGCATTTCGTAGAGAGAGAGAGAGCCGTCCTGCTCTAATGGCATTTATTAACAAAGTATAGAGAACGCCGTCATCAGAACGGGGAAAAAATCAAAGCTTTTTTCTTTATCTTTTATGATTTTCCTGAATGTTCAAGCATGGGTAAAAGTGCTTTCTCAAAAGAAGCTTGTTTGCTTTGAGAAATCTTTTCCCGTATTTTATTTCAGTGTCAGTTTAAAAGAAGAAAAATTCAAGCTCATGTACAAAATTTTACTAAATTATTAATTTGCAAAGATGCAGACCGTTTTTAAAACTAAATTTTGCAATTTCTTGCAGGCGACAAGGCTCAATACATAATAATGCCCTTTTGCTTGCTGGTTCATTGGTTTTTACTGTTACAAAGTAGCCACATTATACAAATCTGATAAAACTAGTTGTTTTTTATAAACTTATATATGAGGATTTAGGGAAAAATCTAAATATTTATTTGTTTGCGTGTTGTTAATGAAATGCAGAGCCCTGAGCTGTTTAGCATGCCTCCTGCAATTAAACTCTTTTCCATAAAACTATCCACATTAGATTTACTACGTGTTTTTTATATTTAGCTTCTTTAAATACTACAAAGGATATTCATACATGATACAGTTTAGTTTACCCCGTCAAAACCTTTTTTTTCTCTTTCGAATCTCTCAGCACTTTTTTGTACGTCGACACACTGTAGCCATTTCTGTTCTCTATTCAAAAAAACCCCATCTCAGTTTAAAGATGAAACGGGATAGGGCATAATCACATGTGAAGTGGAATGGCACGAGGAAGGAAGCAAGCCAGTGCGAGCGGTTGGTTATTTGAGCTATGCGAATTTTTTTCCACAAAAAAAAGAGATTATCCTTTTAAAACCATTCTCATTAGAAAGCACTGACAATGTCATGTACCCACAAAACAAAGACTACTTTTTTCAAAAGGAAATCAGTATTAGCATTGTACTAATTTGAAAACAGTAAAACTTGAAAAAACGCTCTTCTTCTTGGTTACAGAAAATTACAAAATGTTGAGAAGGCAACGCAACGGGAGAAGAAAAAGTGCAACAGAACAACCGTAGAAAGCGAGCAAAAAGTACTCTTGACTCTCATCTTTAAACTGTTTTGAAATACACGGTTATCCTCAAGCAGAACAAAATTTTAAGTGTAGATGATCACCAACATCATCAGTACCCTGATTCGAATGATAGTTTAGTTTAGTTGTGGTTTGGTTTGTGACGGTAGCAGGAAAGTCTTCTACGTTCATAATCCACCACCACCACTCCAACTTCCCAGAGACACAAAGTATCATCATCATTCTCTCCTCATTTACTGGTTAATCCTTATGCCCCAAGTTTATCTTTCTCCTGTCACACACTCCACAAGCCACATATTCTGTACGTCATTCCAACGTTACATAACTGACTGGCTGTTGTTCGGAATAAAGCTTATGATTAAAAGCTGAGCTGGTTTCCGTAAAAAAAACTTTAAGAAAGTGCTTCTCCGCAGACGGAAAAACTCCGGTGACAAAACAAAACTCTGTAGTCAAATCCATGCATGCTGCACAAGTTGGTCGTAACAGTTACATGCTCTGTACCAAGTTGAGCATCTTCGTCATTAAAAAAAACTAAAGGAAGTAGTAGTAACATACGACGACATAATATTGTCTATATCTAATCTACTGCTCTTACGTGTGACTAAAATACATTGAAAGAAAAAAGACAGTTTTATTTTCCTCCGGTGATACTATTCGTCAATATGATTCCCTACTCATTTTAGTCAAGTGCGCCATTTCCCACTTGAAACCCCGATCAAGTGTGTGGGAGTATACGTGTAAATAAAAATCGTTCAAATAAACAGTTACATTCCAAGAAAAATAAAATACGAGAGATAAACAAGAGAAATACGCACTTTTTCGTTGTAACAAAATATAGCAATAAAAGAATTGTGAAAATATAAATAAGATAGTTAATTAAATGATTTACATTTACCGGTGTTAGATTCAAAAACTGCAAAATATTCCATGCTAAAAGAAAACATTCTGTTTTATAAGCACTAGTACAACTTTGCCCTACCCTGATAACAATATTAAGCACCTCTACGAGTACTCTTACCTGATCCAACTCGACAACAATTGTATTGTTGTAGGAAAACGACTTTATGTTGCGATTATTCCCTTTTCCCATGGAAAGATTTTGCTGATCATAGTAATTGTAACATAGCAATGTTCTCAGCTTACGAAACTAATACGTTGAGATAGAAAGAGAAAAAAAAAGGTTTAGGACTGTGTTCTTCTTATCAAATGACTTCTCTCATTACATCAGTATCAGCACTACCTGTGTGTCATAAACGTACATTACTTACAACGAGGCAGTGAGCTCTGATGAGCGTCTCGGCAATATTGTAAAACTTGTGCAATTCAAATAACCCTTCCTCAGATCACTCCACCATTTTTTCTTTGACAATGGTTATGCCATGCCCTGGCCGAATATCGTAGAAGGGGTTGCCAACTAGAGGGAAAAGCTGACAGGAGGATCACGCTCGCCCACCAATCCATTTTAGCAAAATTTATACGACTTGGTGAAACATCAGCGTCAGTTAGATTGGTCAGTTGATGGCAAACTTCTGCAAAGGCAAAATCAATATTCATCAAATAAATTGAGAGGAAGATCACGAATGAAAAACAAACAAACAATTCCGTTAATAAAATCAGCTAATTGTCAAAATAGGCCGATATTTTTTGTAAATCTTAAAGGAAAACAATCAGCATTGTTTTGGAAGCATTAAAATAAACTTTTTTTTGAAGAAAAGCACGACGTATTTCATCACTCTTGTTTAAAGGAAGGGGAGGGCGCAAAAGGGTGAAAACAGTAACTTTGATAAAGCTACCGCCACTGACAAACAAAGAACAAGTTGTTTCGGAAGTGGGATGAAGTGTAGAACAAATTGCTGACTGTTAGTCAGAAGATTAGCCACCCCCTGGGTAATGAAGTGCTTTGAAAAGGCATATTAGCTAAAGTAATAGGACACGAAAGGGAGATTTGATTGACTGTCAAGTTGCATCATATGTTTACTCTTGCCACCATCGTCATCGTCAAGTAAGGCTATATTCGTTCATCACTTTTCTTTTACGAGGGCAAAAGCAGCTCCTCATATCAAA
>JAQGAI010002650.1:0-11956 GCA_034696905.1 Lepidocyrtus violaceus
CAACATTACAGTTTTGAGGAAGTGTTTACAGTTGAAGTTGGAATTAGTATTTAATCTAATCTGGATGTGGATAGCATTTTTAGAACTATTTTTTTTCACAATGGCTTTGACATTGGCAGAGAAACTTAATAGCCCATGTAGCTTTTTGTGAGGTACACATTTAATGACTCATGTCATTAATATGGGAATGAAGTCATTCAGTTCTGCTGAGGATGCAGAATAATGTTGTTTATGGTTTGCAAACATCATTATCAATGTCATGCCCAATATGTATAAAACTGGTCATATGAGGATTGGGAATAGTTTTGGACTTTGGATAGATATAGCATAGCAATGAATGATGATAATTAGATTTGTTTTCGGCAACAGTTTTCATCTTCGAATCGATTATACAAAAAAATATTTATACAATGGCTTATTGCATGATAATGCCAAATGTAGTAATGTTTGCAAAATGACATGACCACTTCAAGTTCAAATCAAGCTAGAGTTTTGGTTTTTCAGCAAATTCCCTTCCAGTTCCGTTTCCGTAAGTGAGTAGTTTCTACTAGCAAATTAATGCAGATGAAACAAATGTCTGAAGTAAGCGGGTGGATCACTTTATGTGGATACATGCCCATTTGCTAACTTCAATCAATCGGTTTCTGCAGGCCAAGCACACATTGCAATAATCATCCAGCTTCATCCTAACCTGTACATTTTTTCTTTCATTTTTTTGACATTCACATCAAGAACTTTTCAACTATCAAGTTTTTGCATTTGTACAACTAACTCTGCCAGCTTGCTTGTCTAAAATTTCGCATATTTGACTCATAATTATATTTTTTCAAGAAGTGCAGCGGAGTTGCATACAGTCCACTCCTCCCTTTTCCCAGAAATTAGCCATTCATAAGGATGGAAATGAGAAGAGGAGACGCTGCTGCTTCTGCTCAAGTTGTAAAAGGTAATCCTCTTGCCGGAGAAGCAAGCGACCAAAGATGAAAAGAAAAGACAAGACAATTTACAAAAACGTGTACCTACTCATAAAAAAAATCCAACCCAACTAACTTAAGCTCTTTGATCGTCGGTGGAAATGATGGGAATTGCAGATTTGTAAAAAAAACAACAACCCCTTCTTCATCCCATTTCATTATTCGAACGAGTCGAGTCCGACGTTATTGAAAGAGCAAAAAAAATTGTTGCAAAAAGACATGCAGAAAGCTGCTCAGTACCTATCCACCTACCTAGCAAGCATACCGGCTTTACTAGATCATTCCATGGATTCCCTTTTTCCAGCTTTCCCTCTTTCCACAAAATAAATTCGCAACAGCAGCAGCACCAACTTTTCCACCACAAATTTCCCCCTCTCTCCTTCCTAGCTAGGTACATCGTGTTTTTTTCGCAATAGTCATCATAATATAATTTCATTTCAACATAGGAGGACACAAAACGTTTTTCGCATTCCTTATCATCCCAACATCATTTTTCATCGTCATCCATCCCATCATCCTCCTCTCGTTTCCCTGCTTGTTCGTCTTCATGATCCTTTTCTTCGTCTTCCCCTTTCATGCAAAATTATGTTTTTTAAGCGGAGCAGCAGCGCAGCGTTGCTGTTACTCATGCTCACGATTGAAAGCGGATGATCATATCATGATTTAAAAAAAAAACAGCGTACCCTATTGCCTGAGCCTGGGTAAAGTAAAAACGCTGTGCTGCTGCTTTGCTCTTGCTCCCTCGGTTTGGAATGTGTGCAAAAAGCAAAATTTTCCTTCCTTCTCAAAATAAAAAGGATACACATAATAATGATAATGATATTTAGCAAGCTAACCGGTTAGAAAGTTTCTTAAGCGTAATATCTATGACATGCAAAAACAACTTGGGTCTATCTCGTTCAGTGCATTCCCTAAACGCTGATGATGATGATGCCTTTCACGAACAAAAGCGCTATACATCTTTGCAAAAAAAATGATGTCATGTCAAGGCCCAGAGATGGGACCATTTTTTGGGAGTAAAAATACGCATATATTTAAGGCAATTATCGTTTTTTTTTGTTTTCTCTTCTCAGTGGTTGTACGATAAGCTAAGTAAAAGTGCAGTGCTGATTATTGTAAAATGCTACCGCATTTACCTTCCTTTTTATTACGTTTTAATGAAGTGGAATGGAATAGGAATGGGAGCAGTCGTCGCCAATTTTTTTTTGCAAGCTCCCGTTCCCTTTGTCCATCTTTGTTCCCAAATTCCAACCAGAGAGAGAAGAAAGAGAATTACATAACTATCTTTCTTTCTTATGCTTAAAAAGACGCTGAAGCGACTGGCTGGGCTTCTGCCTTTTTCTATATTAGGCACTTATTGACCAAGTCAAAGTGGCTCCGCGATATAGACGGACGGGGACGCTTCTTGGCTTTGGCATGACATGGCATGGCATGCTATTTTTTTTCTGTTCTTCCCTCTCTTTACAAAGGATTACCTAGAACAACTTACAACATTATGATGATGAGTGAGTCCTTTATGAGGAGGAAAAGATGACGAGTTTTTTTTTACTCAACCACCAAATGTCGCCGGCCGGCTTGCAAAGCCAAGCCATGCCATGCCATGAGCCTGTTCTGACGATGGTGATGATGATGATGATGATGATGGGAGCAAACAGCATGTTATTTTTCCTTGAAATGAAAAGGTTGATTGGGGGAAACGCTTACCTTTCATTCTTCCATGGCCAATGCCATTGCCATCGTAAATTGCAATGGAACAAGAACAGGGCAAGACTTCACAATGAAAAATAGGCGCTGTATTAATAAAATACATACATACCTAGCTGGTTTGTAATCGTAATTGTAATGTGATATGCATATAAGAATAACAAGTAGGCATTCTCCTGGAGTGGACGGACAGTAAGAAAAAAAATATCCATGAGCACGGAGTCACTCACTTAATGTAATTATGTAATTGTAACGAAAATGATTGTGTAAATGACTGATATGAAGGTGGCATGACGACCGGATATGGATGGATATGTTTTTTTAAAGTTTGACACTGGCGGTTAATCATGTCATGTCATCAGTCAGCATTGAATATATATCAATAAGTATACGTACTTGATATTATTAATAAACCATTTATAATTGGACCAACTTTCGTGGAAAACTGGAAAAATTAGTAGCTAAAGCTGAGGAGGGTCAGTTTGAATTTTCAGCGTGGGTAGAGTAGTTATAATTGTTTCACATTTGTACATTACATAATAATATGTAGACCGGCATTATTGGTAAAATGCCGGTTGCTGGCTGCCACCATTTATACCGGCGAAGAGAATATAACATGCTTGATTTTATTAAGTAAGTGGATGGATAATGGTTATGCCTTAGCTTAGCATTGTATGCTCGTATGTATTCATATTATGTAATGTGCAGCTGCAACACTACTGCTGCATTGTTGCCTCTCTTCCCTCCCATATCACTAAAATAGTTTGGGGTTCGGTCTGTTGTAAGTTGCTGATAGCAATAGCAATTCAGCATCTAGTCTAAGCTAATATATAAACTGCTTTCAGCTTTCTGCCTTCCTCCAACAATGCAATGCAATATGCAGTAGTGGCAGGGAACAATGGAATTTTTGCCCTTTCCTCCGTCCGACAGACAAGGTCTACTACGGGAAATGGACTCTTAATATGTGTATGGATGCGATGCAGCTTGATCAAAATGCAATTCCCTTCAATAGTGAAGAAAAAAAGTTGAAGGGAAGAAGCATGGGATGACGATGATGATGATGATGCATGCCATGCCGTACACTTTTAGCCTTTTTTGTCGACATCATTGTCAGGAAGAGGACTCTTCCTCTCTCTCTCTCTTCTAGTGCGAGAGTGAGCAAATCTAGTTTATACGATAGGAAACAGGAAAGAAAGAAGTGAGCCGGCCGGCAAAAAAAAAACACTCTAATGATGGAATGGGAAATTACTTGAGATTTTCAGTAAGGTTTTAATTTCGATTTGATTGGTTAGTAGATGTTTGAATCTCTCAGATAATCAACTTGTCTTGGATGAAATTTATTCATCTGTGAAAAATAGCTTCTTTTTTAATTGCATGATTTTTCTGTTCATTGTTCGTTAAAAACTACTGTTGCAAAAACGAAACCATTTTTGCTACAATTTCGCAAGCCACATTTTCCTCATCCATCCATTCATGAATCATCATGATCATCATCATCCCCATCAGCTCCATTACTCATTCCATGGAAGCCACCCCCCTCTTTTCATTGAACTGAATCATTCATCGTCTTGACTCATTTCATTACAGATTTCCCCCGAACATCTTTCTGAGGAAGTAAGACAGGCTAGGCTGCTGCTGCTGCCATGTCAAGATCAATGATCAGATCACAGATCATCAGCATCTGCAAACTGGATAAAAAAAATCCGACAAGGAAATTCAGAGGAACATACATTGTCGGTTACCCAGTAACTTCCCAAAAATATCCATTGTTCAAGCATTGTACTTATGTATTCGAAGGAAACTGCCGAAGCATCATCCAATCCAAAGGAGCTTCTTCAATGAATCGGCTCTAGTCTGTCAGCCAGCCGGCTGGATGGGAATGTGAGTGAGCTTCCTTCCGAGTATTAGCCCATTTCATTTCATGAATTGATGAAGCTCATGATGATGATTCTCAGTTTGCCGGCCTTGCCATGGCATTGTATTCAGAGAAATTCATCATCAACATTACATAAAAACCATTCGATCATCATCATCATCATCATCATTTATGTTATGTAGGCTACGGTTATGTATATGATCAGTTTCCCTCCTTCTCATCCTCATCCTCCCTCCCTCCATCATCAAATGTCATGTGTCTCTAAATATACATACCACCGACGCGTAAGAAGAAGAGAAATAAAAAAACGGAACTGACCCATACACAGACAGGATCTCGGATCCTCCGCCATATCATATCATATCATATCATATCACATGCATAATTTTAATTCATATTACCGGCTACCGGCACCCTTCGAACATGTGAGGACGAAGGACGGAAAATAAGGGAATTGGACTGAAGTGCACTCACTTACTCCACTCACATTTTCCCTTAATGTAAAAAGTTTCTCCTTCTTCTTCCTTTTTTTCACAGGAAAAAAAAAGTGTAACGGAAATTTTCTGCTCATTCCTAAGCACAGTACGGTATGAAAAAATTAACAAGCCACCGGATCGGAATGAATATGGGTTGATTTGACCTTTTTCTTATATCCTGACAAGAAAATGGGGACACGTGCTTACAAAATTCAATTCTCAACTGCAAACTCCTCATCCAATATTTGAAAGGGTCCTTTGTGTGAATCAAAATCCGCCTCATCCAATTCATAAGAAAAGAAGAAAATAAGTCGGGACGAAGGAAAGAAAATATAATACAAATATCCCTTCGTAATGAAGGAGGGAATTAGGTATTCGTTTTTCCTCCTTCTCCTTTTTTCTAAGGATGGATGTGAAAATGTAAAAGGAAGAAAAAGCGGAGCAGAAAAAAATAACTACCTATAATATGCTGTATACGGATTTTTCTTCAACCCAAAAAACAAAATTATATATTTTTTTTCATGTTCTGCAAAACTGCTAACACAACAAAATAAAATGTAATGTTGGGCTGGTTGTTGGCTTGTAAGTTATGTTGTTTGTGAGGAGGATGATGAGAAGGATACACATCTCGTATGATGCAAAATGCACTTTTTAAGGAACGAAATCATGATGACGATGATGATGATGATCCTCTCCTCTTTTTTAGTTTATATTTGGGAGTTGTTTTTCATTTTCCTTTTTTTGGGGAGCAACTCACAATCACAATCAGTTGATGCATTTGATTTTTAGAAGAAAAAATACTGAAATTGCACAAGAGACTTTTGTTTGTTAAAATAAAAATTCATAGTTTTTTTTTGACAGGGCTTTTGATTGTCATCCCGGTCTCCTTAGGTATTATGTGAGAAGTGCATCGTACATTGTTTGTTTGTACATGGTCGCAGGCTGGAGGAATAAAGAAGTTGGCTGACAAGACAAGACCATGACATATGACATAAGGCATGAGTCTGTCACGGGTCTGCTCTGGTCAATTTTGCCTTTTTACTCAAATGCATAAAATCCAATTGAATTTGATGATTTTTTTTTTATAAATATGGCATGGAACAAGCTTAGAGTTTACGAAGCGAAGGCCAGGCTGGCTGGCTGGATTGATAGACGAAAATAAAAATGAGTTCGCTGCTCCTCCAGCCTAATAAAAAAAAACTCAAGTCTTTCAAGTCATTTGTTAAAAGAAAACCTTTTGGCTTGGTGCTGGTGGTGGAGGGAAACAGTACATTCCTGGCTAAAAAAAATTTGTTACAAAGAAGAAAAAAAGGGAGACCGTGATGAAGATGGAGGAGAGGTATGGAATGGAGCATGCCTCGCGGGCATAAAATGAGATCGGGATTGGACGCACATCATTTAAAGGTGGCAGTAGTGTACTTGTACTTACTTGTGCCGTGCCGGAGAGAGTGAAGCTGATTACTACATGGATGGGATTTGGATTTGATACTTTACTTGGTTCTTGATTCTCCCTATCTATCTGTCTTCCCGATAAATATGTAGATGATAATGATGAGGATGTGGTGGTCCTCCTCGGTGTCGTCAATGGAATGAGCTTGCTGTTTCTCTTCCCGTATCAATTTTTTTCTCCCTGGAGAAAGAAAAAATGGATCAAGTTGAGACTTTTTTTGAATACTCATCGTTAAGTTAAGTTAGGTAACCCGACCCTGTCTAATCATTGTTTTTTAGAATGAGTTGGGAGGAGAGTCAAAGGGTGGATCAGTTTACGTATGCTCATGCCGCAATTACATACTTTTCTTGTGTATTGGGTTAGGTTACCTCCTCGGTCATATCATATCATTTTAGATTTTTGCGAAAGCGTGTCTAAGTCCAGGCCAGATGACCAAGAAAAATTTGGCTAGCATTTGGCAGACATAAAGAGAAGAAGAAGAGAACAAAATACCAGTTTCTTTATCAGTTTTCTGGTAGATTGATAAATGTGGAGCTTATTATCCATTCTTCTTAATCCAACTGGTCACTTGGGTTTTTTTTTTGGAGGTAAAAGTTTGTCGAGATTTGCCATTTTTATTTATAGCAAAGGCCCCCACTTCCTTCATTCTTACTCTTGATCAGATATATTTTTGTTTTGGAACATTTACATAAATTTCATTGCAAGAGTAGCACCCATTCCTCCTGACACGACACGACCCTAATTTCTACTTTGCATGCAAAAAAAACGCTACTTACCAATTTGACTCTGAAGCCATGTATATTGCATTAAATATTTATCTCTGAACTAATTTAATAATTTTGCAGATTGAAAGCTGGACTGGACTAGACTATCCTTCCCTATTACGATTGCATTTTTGCTGCCGAAATCCTATAGCATCAAGGCTGGTGGAAAGGGTAGGCTCGACCTTGAATCGTATCATGATAAAAAAAGTGCAAACACCCTACAAAATTACCTCTATCCTCCGTGGTTGGTGTTGTTGATGTTGACGGGGATAGCAATTATTAAAAAAACTGGTGTGTTTGCCTTTTCATAGGTAAGTAATTATTATTAGCACCATGTTATACATACAGCAGTAGGTACATACATGCCGCATTATTATGCAGTTTCATTTGGTTTAGTTGTGTTTCTTTTTCCCTAATTATAGGCCTCTACGCACTTCTATAAAAGCGGTAGATATTCAACATGCGTTTTTGATTGGATTTGATTTGACGTTGTTGGCCAGTTGTTCAGTTGTGCTTCTACGTTTATTGGTTGCCGCATATTTAACTGCATGCACAGGAGAGAGAATGATACCCACTTGTGCAATAATATTAATATGAAAAAATACCAAGCGTATTCGCTGTCGTTCAAAAATCCTGATTTGATTGTTGTCGGAGAGGATCAAGATAAGAATCAGGACAGGGCCGTGGCGGTGGGAATATGTATAATGGGCAGAGTTTACTGCACTGGCATTTTATTTAAGTGCGTATGGCGTTAAAAACGTTGAAATTTATGCAAATTCCTTAGACATGGTTTACATTTATATGAATCGAAATTGTCTATCGGAAGTATTTCTATTCCACCTCCACCCCCACCAATGTATGATGGGGTGGAGCAGAATTTAAAACGTTTTTCCAACGTATGTACCTACTAAATTTCACCCTTCATGAAGGACTTTCTTTTTTTGAAAGTTTTTTATTCTAAACTATATTTTTTTAGCTATAATACTGCAGTATGTGGCAGCAGCCACCTGAAAAGCTAAAAATTAAATTGGGAGGGGAAGTGAATGGAATGGAATGAACGCGCTGAAAAAAAGATTTATGTAGATCGTAAAACCAAAAGGAACAATATGATCGGCCCCTTCCTTTCCCTACAATTATCTTTATGATCCTATCCGAGGATATGTGAAGAAGAAAAAAAGATTCGCAAAAAAAATTAACAGCAGCAGCGCTGCTCATCATCATCATTTTAAAGGGCATTCACGACAAAAATGCGAAATTTTCGGAGGAGCAATGATAATGATAGCTCATCATCTTCATCATCATCCAATATTGTACTCGAACTCGAAGGAAATTCAACAAAAAAGGAACTGCCGAAGAGGCCATGCATGCATGCATCCCTCCCGGTAGGAAGGAATACGCTTGGGCTACGCGATTTTTCTTCCTTCATTACATGCGTGTTTTTTTTTGTTATTTAGGAAGGGAAAACGAAGCGAAGCGAAGGAGAGGGACATGGGATATTTATCTCTCTCTCTTATTCAATGAAAAAAAAAGTAACAAAATGGGAAGATTTTTTGAACTGGATTGAACCTTTCTTCTCTTCTCCGTTTTTTTATGTCTCTTCTTGTCGTTCGTCATGGCGAAAAAAAAGGCAACAAGCAAGAAGGGACTTGTGTAAAATAAAATGTGTAATAAATGCGTCCACATCCGTAGTATACTGTGAATGCATGTAGTAGTAATATGTGAGCGGAAACTTTATAAATCAAAATCATGAGCATGACGATGACGATGACGATGACGATGACGATGATGGTGGTGGTGGTGGCGGTGATGATGATGATGATAAGTATGATGACTCGAGACGCAGTTTTCTACTTGGTTTGGTTACATTATTACATTAAGCTAGATACAAATGTACAATGAAGAAAAAAAAACACCGGTGGTGATGTTGCTGTTGATGGTATGGTGACCGAAGAAGCGCTAAGCGCTGCTGGCAGTTTCAGAGCTTTCATAACATCATCATCATCATCAGCAGCAGCTTTAAGCGTCAAGTCAAGAAAGACTTTGGCAGGTAGACAGAGGAAGTTCAACTTTGAGAAGGAATTATTGATAATGGAATGAGTTTTTCTTTTGGAAGGAAAAATGTAAAACAGAAATGACGAGAGAGAGAGAATGCAAATGATCTGATTTCATAGCGCCATGATGGAGTCAAAATGTAAATCAAGCTATTTGTTTGTTCTTTTTTTATCCAAGAACTTATCCATAAAGCCAATCCACTTATCCAGAGTTAATTCAATCAATCAATGACGGTCCGGTGTGGGGAAAATTTGCATGCAAATTATTAATTTCCAATCTAGGGCCAGGACATGGACAGAACAAAGCCGATTTTTTTCTCCCTCAGATTCAGATAAGAAAAGATGAGAAGAAGAAGTAGATCAGGTTATTTTTTTTTTCTTGGTCTGGTTCTTGAGCCTAAATCTAGAAAAAAAGCAAAAGCGCTGGAGTTGGAAGTTGCTGTTGAATGTTCAGTGTGGATTTTCTTTAATTGATGGCTTTTATTATTATTCAAATGAGGGCTTCTTGCTCTGGATGGATAACTTATATTAAATAAAAAACAATCCGTGCAGTAGTGTTCATGCAACAGCTATACTAACTTATGTATGTCTACGCTTATGTCTTCTATAACAACCTACTCTCGTCGTCTCGTCCCTCAGCTTTTTTCTATGCCTTCCCTCCCGCAGCAGCGCAGAGGAGCAGCAGCGTTGCTTTGCTTTGCTCGCTAGAAGCGTTTCTCGTTCCTCCTTTTTTACTCCAATTTATACTCCACATGCATAAAAACAAATACATAATAATGTTCATCTCTCAAATCATCATAGCACATAAGAAGTCTAGCTATATCATATATGCATATATCCTCTTTTCCTTTCCACTATACCCCTCACTCCATTTGAGTCCATGTAGGAATATAGAAATAACTCTCAGGCTCCTCAGCACGGCCACTCACGGCAGTCACGGCAATAAAGAGGAGGAAAAGGTGATGGAGAGGAATATTGGAGGATAAGATATGACTGGCTATGGCTATATGAGTGAGTGAATCGTAATTTTCTAGTGAGTTGTTTTTCAGCCAAAAAAAAATAAGAACCTATTTTACCTATAACTCTGCTTATGTATGTATGTGGAGTGTGGAGTGGAGGAACAACGAAGCGAAACAAACGTCAAGAGTTTTTTTTTTCATGGGGAAGAAGAAGCGTCGTCGTCCTCCTCCGGCCTAGGCAGGCTTCCCCCTTTCTTCTTTCTTATACCCATCATGCCATTCCATTAAAAATACATCCATTCATATATAAGAAACAAACAGCTTTAGAAGTATGGAAAAGGAAGGCTTTTTTTTCTCCTATGCATATGCCGGCCCGGCACACTTGATGATGCTGATGGTACTGACGACTGATGATGATGCTTCATGTTATGTATAGGAAAGGAAAGGTAAAAGTTTTGAGGGAAAATGCCTATTTCTCTCTCTCTCTCTCTCTCTTTCGATGTTTTTCGCTTTTTGGCCCCCGAAAAGTACAGTGTAATATGGATGTGGAGTGGAGTCGTCCTCGTCCACGAAAACAGATTGTGAAAATACATGAAGAGGAACTCCACATTATTATGTTCCTCGATGATGATGATGATGATGATGATGATGATGCAGCTGCCAAAAAGCTTCTAATAAGGAATATCACGGGGGAAAAAAATTGGATATATAGAGAGAGAGAGAGGATGACGACGCTTTCAGTGGAGAGAAGAGGGAGGTGGTGGTGGAGGGAAAGCTTCTTTTCTGATATACTCTTAACTATAATCAGCCTTCATGGAATAAGCTAAAAAAAAAATGAAGCAACAATACCGAGAGGAGAAAAGGGATCGGATATAGTTATACACGTACCATATCGATATGGCGATCCTTGTCATATAATCATGTCATGTCATGAAGGGATATAAAACATGTCAGTATTTCGGACTGAGAGAGAGAGATGCACTTTTTTCTTCCCTATGACCATACCATGATGGAGAGACCACTAACTCGGATTATTTTGCCGGTGGTGCCGGTATCCATAGTGAAGGTTTCATTGTTTCATACCCATTCCATTTACCTCATACCTCTCTCTCGCCCAAGACATGAACAAAGGACATTGATGTTGGAAAGGAATAAATAAGGCTCCCACCAGCCCATATACAAGAGCCTAGAATTTTTTCCTCCTTGAGAAAAAAAGGTACTTTTTTTATCATGGGAAGATCTGATCTGTAAAATGTAAAAAGTAATGCAATGCTCTGCTCATCATGACATTACTATGAAACGAAGAAAGACTGTAGAATGAACATTTTTTTTCTTACATACTACACATCCAAGCATATTTTCTCTTTCTCCGAAGCTAAATATTATATTGTTATCGTTACCATTAAGTTTGCCTTTTACTATCCAAAATAGTCACCGTCACCACGCATAGCAAGATAAGCTAAAACTACTACTAATACTACCTGGAATAGAAGCATTTTTTTAAATGTATTTACAAGTCCTTGCTCATCCCGTTTCCCTCCCACTGAAAAAAAATACGACTCAAAACCATTATAAGGTATGAAGTAAGTTATGTATCTTTATAGCTTTTGCAGGGATTTTTCCATGTTCTTAGGTACTATATATAAAAAAAAAAGTTTGCACTCTCCGGCTCGGGCTCCTGCTCTGGATGGATCATATAATGATG
>JAQGAI010002651.1:0-11956 GCA_034696905.1 Lepidocyrtus violaceus
TTTCTCAATGCTACAGCATAACCCATAATAATACACAATATTAATTAGGTAAGCTTATGAGAGGATTGATGGGGCAAATTGAGAAAATATGATTGTTGCAAAGGAAAAAGCCATTTCGGATAGGAATAACATCATTTTAATGTGGAATTTATCATGTTGCATTTTTCTTAAAAATAAAGCCATTTTCCACTCGCAGGATAAAAGGCTGATAATATTTGCCATAGGTTGAGTTGAATTTTTTTGGAGAATAATGTTATTGGAATGGAGTTGAGATTCCCAGCGCAGACTCCCATCTCATCTCCCATGCGTTTATATTTTTTTTTACCGTTAGGCTCGGAAAACGGCATGCATGCATTGCTGCTATAAGGACATTATTTTGGAACAGTGATGTTCCCTCCTCAGTCTCTCTCAGTTGCTTCTCCTCTCATTTCGTCATCCTCTGCTCTTTCTCTCTTCGCCTCCGCAAATTATATAGCGATCTGCGGAATAATTTATTTCTGTGTGTGCTTTTTTTTAAACTGTGAGGCGGATGATTGGATTGGATTGATCCTTTCAACCTATTTCTTTTTCAACTCTGTTATTTTTTCTCTCTACCCCTGCCCAGCTTTCATTCTTCAAAAATTTCTTCTAAATTTGGTGAAGGTGTGTATGTGGTTGTGGCAAAGTTGATTCACATCTGACCACTCGTCGTCCTCCTCCTCTCACTCAGCTCTCCGTCGTCAGCTTTTTCTTATCAGTTTTGAGTTGATAAGGATCGTCATCATCCCACCGCCACCACCAGCACCACCACCACCATCATCCTTTTATACTGACCTTTTTGACCGGGACGAAGAAGAAGTAGAAAAAAAAAGAAAAACAAGTGGTGGCTTTGACTTTTTTTCCTATCCCGTTGACCTTGCTGGATCTCTTGCTGGTCCTGGACTGGAGATTGGGAAAGGGAGATAAAAACAGGAGTCATTGCTTGTTTTTTATTTTGGGAAAGGAAGAAAAAAACGGTCTGAGAATTGTTTTGAGCTCAAAAAAAAACGAAGAAGAAGTCCCTCAACTCATTCGACGATTTTTCAATGTGTGGAATTCAATGTGAAAAAAAGAGTGGAAGGCTGGGCTGATATCTTTTTCTCATTCATTCATTTGATTCCCCAGCTGGACTTTTTGAGTTGGCAGCGAAATAAAATGAGCGGAACCAAATATCGTTAACATCATCTTATCGTGAGGCTACACCCAAAATAAGTCATAAATTTTTTTTTGAAGAGAAACGATAAGGAAGGATTGAGGCTCCAGCGAAAACAAATTATCCTGTTGCGACAGAGCGTAGAGATGTAAAACATTTTCACAGCGTCACATTAATTTGGTAGTTGGTTGGTGGAGTAAGTGCGTATGAAAAAAAAAACATAAATGTGACGAGTCCTCCAGCAGGAGCGTAGCGTGAGCAAGCGTCCGTCCACTAGCCTCACATGATATGATGATAACTATGTAATATTTTTGGAAGGAGGCTGCGAGATCAAGATATTATTGTTGCTGATGATGCGATCATGATTAAGAAGATGATTAAAAAAAATGAGTTGAATGAATAGAGGAGTTGGAAGAAAAACAACAACTTTTCCATGCTAGTACACAAAATACGAAATTTTTTGCAAGAAAAACATTTTATTTTAAGTAAATATGGCACGAGGAGTTGGCTGGACCAATGGTGAAAGGGGATTTTGAAGATTGGGACTTGGCCAACGAAAAAAGTTGACCCGTTGATGATCTTATCATTCCGTCTTATCGGTTATAGTTCTCTCTTTGGAGTTAATTTCTCAATGAGGATGGAGTTGAGCAAGTTGGTTTGCTGAAGCGTCGTCCACCTGAAGAGTAAGGATCCCTTTTTGGAGTGAGTTGAGAGAGGGAGAAAAAAATAAATGGGCCTTCCGTTGAGCAAAATTTTCCGCTATCCCAATTAGCCAAAGTGATCCAATAAGATAAAGCTTAGGAGGATGTGAGCAGGGGAGGGTGGAGGGTTGGACACTGATTTGATGGATAGTGGGGGGGAGGGGAACGGATGTAGCTCCCAAGCAGGACTGGGCTACCACCCAACGGACAAGAGGGAAAGGGAGGCTGGGGGAGTTCAGCAGCAGCAGCAAAGATGTAGCAAAAGACACGTGACTTTTGTGTCCTCCTCCTGTGGGGACGAGGAGCGGAGCCGGGGGGGTCACGACAAGGTACTGAGAAGCCATACGAGGAGGGCTAATACAAACATTGGAGGGGCGGCGGTCCTCACAGAGGAAGCCAGTCAAATAAAGCAAGTGGCGACTGTGAAGCAGCAAAGGGGGACGACGAAGCGAGGCCTCACATGGAAGGAGGATGAGCACAGTGGTTTGTCCTCATCGGAGGAACAAGGCGAGCGGCGAAAGCGCGGAGGAGACTCAGAATGGTCAGAAGGAGTGAGAGGGCTCGCAGTAATCCCCTCGTCCTCGCCATGCTCACCACCAGCAAATGAGACGGTGGAGCTGGGCGAGCAGGCAGGACTGGGAGGTACTACCAAAGCAGGAGCAGGATCAGCGTCCGCATCATCATCAGCGTCGAGAACGAGACGGAGCTCAGGAGCAGGAGCAGCAGCGAGAAGGAGAAGCAGGAGAGGAGAGCACTGCTCTCCTCCGCCTGACGTGACCACCACCACACAATCCACCAACAACACAACAATCAGTAGTAACAGGAGCGGCAGCAACAATGAGAGCGCCAGTCCCCAACTGAATAGCGTTGTTGACGGTGGTGCTGGTGCTACAACAGACTCGGGACGACGACGACTTTCAGAGGAATTATGTGGCGGCGATGAGCCAGAGACTATGTGCCAAGAGGATGACGTCCCTGCTCCTCATCATCATCAGCAGCAGCAGCGTCCAAGTTGTCAGCTTCCCAGTCCATCCAATTCTCCAAAGTCCTTCATCATCACCTCATCGGTAGTGTCGGAGGGGGCGGCTGCTCCAGCAAGTGGAACAGTAGTAGAGCCCCGTCCTTATCCGGAAGGCAATCATAATAATCCCCTGCAGTCAAGGGGACAGGATGTGGAAACGGAGGAAACTACTCCCTCCATACTACAGACAGTGGTCAAGGTGGAAAACGAAAAAAACTGTGACGGGTTCGGTGAAAGCGTGCAACAAGCTCGTGCAAGTGTTGTTGGACGGAATAAAGTAGTGAAAAGTGGTCAGTTGCAGCAGAGTGGAGGGACGACGAGTTCCAATCTGGGGATATCGGTGGGAGGGATCCATAATAACGCTCAGAAACATTGTTGTAACCGATGGGTTGGTAAGTTAAATTTCAAAATTCGCAGCAGTTTCATGAATAAAATTGAGAGCTTTCCCGTCCAAATTTTTATTTTTGTATTTTGGGGCTAATTGAAACACTTTCGTTTTTCCTGCTCAAATAAATGCTCCTTCGACTCCAGTTGAGGATGAGAGGGGAAATGACGAAAAGCCGGAGGAGTCCACTCAGCCCCACCCATCATCATCAGTGTGTGGAAATGTTAGCATGCCTCTACTAAAACGGCTTGATGGAGGAAAGGAAGGTGCAGCAACAGAGGCTCCAGCATCCTCTTTCACTCATCTCAAGCTGTCTCAAACGACTCCTTCCACTTCATCCACGCGAAATCTAAGGAAAGCGGGAGGAAAGAAGCAGGGCGGAGGAGTCGCTTCTCCCTCCTCTACTACAGTGAGTAAAAGTGGGAGGAGTGAAGTGAGTGGGAAGGGAGGGAGTGTCAGTGTCTCCGAAAGAAAAAAGCCCGCCACCACGCCCGCGCCCATGCTCCTCATGAACAATCTCCCGTACATGGGGGAACTGACCTTTGACACGAGGCCCAGACGAGGGAGGAAGCCCAAGAAGGCGGACATTTGTCACTTGATATCCAAGAACTATGGGATTCACTTTCCGGTCTCTTATCTTAACCTGGCTGCGGCGGCAGCTGCCGCACCCCCAGTCCCCCCAACTCCAGCCCTCCCCTCCTCCATTCTGGGAGGGGGCAGTACAAAATCCAATCAGAAACGGGCCAACAACAACGGGAACATCAACAATAACAACAGGGGTGGCTCCCCAGCCATATCCTTAGTTGGCCCGATTCCCACCCCAGCATCATTTTGCAACAAGGATGTCTCCATCGTTCCTATCATCCCCTCCAGCTGGAGCCCTCCCAGTGCTGGTGGTGGTGTTAGTAGGGGACAAGAGAAAGGCCCCAACTCCTCCGGGAGAAACATTGGCGGCAAGCCCCTGTCCCTGGCTCAGCAGCTGTCCATGCTCCGACCCAACAGCTCTTCTTCTCAACAAGCGATCTCAATGTTCCCCATCCCCTCCTCCTCCTCCCAGTCACGGGTCCAGCCACCGTACAAATCAGAAGAGGAGGAGGAGGATGATGAGGATGACGACCAAGATGGAGGGAATGGTCATGGTGATGGTCATCATCACCAAAATCTGATGATGGTTGAGGATGATGATGGGAAGGGGAATCAGGACAGTCCACTCAATCTCTGCATGAGAGACGACAGATTCAAAACTTTCACCCTTCCCCATCCCGCCACCGGAGGGAGAATGAGGGGCGCTGAGGAGAGGTCCACGTTGGACGTAAGATGGAGGAAAACAACAAGGACCACCCTTGACCAGCCTCAGTTCGGCTCCGGCTCATTCTCATCCCCAAATACAGTTCAACTTGGTGTTAACAATAAGAGGAACGTCACCGTCCTCCCTCTGGAGGCGGGGGAGGGAGTGGTCCGAAAGGCATGCAAAAGTGCAAAGCTGAGTGGGACTCAAGCCAGTAGCAATAGCAATAATAGTTACAGGAATAGTTATCGTGGTAGCAATAATAATAATAATAATAGTTCTAGTGTAGCTGCTGGTGGTAGTTCAGTGAATAATCTAGTCAGGATGGAGCCCATCCCCAGCTTATCATCATCATCATCATCCGTAGTAGGGGAGCGGAGTGGGAGGGTAGGAGTGCATCCCTCCGCTGCATTTTCAATGACGCAACGTTTGCATGGAAGTGGAGGGTCATCAACCCCACCATACAGCACTGCTCCTACCCTCGGAGGAGGGAAAAGTGGAAAGCAGCAGAGTTCTAGTCGAAAGAAGAGAGGTGAGGAAAAGATAACTAACCAGTTAGTTAATTTTTTATAACTATTATTGTGTCATGTTAATTAACTGGGTTGATTTACAGATGGAGTCATTCGTGGAGACATCAAAATCTCCCCCTGTAACTCGGAAGCATCATCATCAATGGGAGGGAACGCCACTGGAGCGGGATCATCTTCCAGCGGGTTTTCCTCCTTCGGAGGAGGAACCCTTTTTGGTCAGTCCACATCCGGGATTAATGAAGGGGCGGAGGTCTCCATTTGCAAGTTCAAATTCACGGGTGGCGCCAAACCCTGCCTGCAGGAGAAGAAAATGCTCTCCGTGGACTCCGGCGGGAACTTCCGTTTCTACACGGATAAGGCTGCTGGGGGCCCCGCCTCCAAACTCGGGAAGGGACAGCAGGCTCCATCCTCCTCCACAGCAACGGTGACCTCCTACTCGGGGAACACCTATTCCGGAAGTGGTTCTGCTGGAGGAGAATTTTCGGTGGATGGGATTGGCGGGACGGAGTGCCACTTTCCTTTGTCCTCCCTCCCAAAGTCTGCAAAGTCCATGTCCATGTGCATGCCCTTCGCCGGGACCAACTCGGGGCTGAGTACGGTCACCTCCGGAACCACCAAAACTACCACGACCAGTGTGCCCAGCTCAAGCTCTGCAAGTATCTCCCTCCCCCTCCCAATCTCGCCGACGACGGAGGAGCTTCAGCAGCTCCACTTGAGCATCAATAACCAAGCAGGTCCACAGGGCGCCACCAGAGGCTCCTCCCCTTCCCTCGCTGGGGAGTACTCTTACAGCAGCAGCAACAGCTGCAGCAGCTCCGACAACAGCAATGAGAACCTGGAGGGCGTGGGAACCAAAATGGAAACCTCTCCAAAGTCCTCCTCCTCCCGCTTGGCATCATCCCACCCCGGTGCTTATCCTCATCATCGGCATGGCACAGGGGGCAAGCTGAAACGGAAGCGGAGAACGAGGAAAAGCCTGATGCGGGAGAAGCTGGAAAAGACATTCAAGGAGAAGGGCTTCCTCATCCAGACCCAGCAGCTGGAGTCCGCGGAGGGGGCCACCTACTGCAAGTTCCGCCAGCTGAGAAAGTTCACCAGGTACTTGTTCCGGAGTTGGAAGGACTACCTGCCCGACCACGTCAAGGAGATTAGCGACAAGTCCGGGAACAACAATGGGAACGGGGAAAATCTGCCGGGAAGCTCTCAATCAATGCTTCAGCAATCGCCTCCCAGCTCAGGTTCGCTTCCAAAAAAAATTATCACCAATTTAATTTCATAGTTTTACAGAACGAATCAAATAAATGATTAAATAAATGTGCTAATTTCAATCTTAGATGGGAAACCGGAAGTGAAAGTTGAATTAGTCGAGGAGGAGGAAAACTCCGCTCAAGACTCGCAGCGACTAGCCCCAGACTCTGGAGAAATCGTGGAGGAAGATGAAGAAATGGAATCGGAAGAGAGCGAACCCGAAGCCCAACCGCTGGAGCGGAAGAAGCCAAGCTTGATCTCGGAGAAAATGGAAATGACAAGAGACGGGCCAGCAATAAGTAGCGATGAGGAAGAAGACCAGGACCAGGTCGTGCTAATTGAAGCTAGTCGTCCACCCTCCCAATCGAAACAGTCCACACCCCGCATCCCCCAACCACACTCATCCCTCACCACCACCCAACACGAAATGGGGGATGATGAAGCCAGCGACGAGGACGAGGAGGAACTTCAAGTGGACTCCTAAAAATTTAATTTTAATTTAAAAATAACATGTATTGCAACTCATTTCAGACATTCTTAGAATTATAATGGATTAAAGGCATTATATTTAGATTTTTAATTATTAGATAAATTAAATAAATACCAGTAAGGTTTAGTACTCATATTTACAGGTTTTGGAGGACTATTCAATCCTCCCCTCATCCTCATCATCATTATCATCATCATATCAACAACCTAAACTTAATTCTATAATATAAATAGTTAATTAATTATACACGCGTCCTCATGTTTATAAAACGTACATAATTAAATTAAAGCTCCACAAGCCAGATTGAAACATATCGTATGTGAATGAGATTGGAATGGGATGTTTTAGCAAAAAAAATATTATTATGAATTTATAATGGATGGACAGAGATTGGTCAATAAATGGAATGTTCGTTTATAATTTAATTTATTTGTTTACAAAAAAAGGATTAATGGAGTATTATTAATGATACATTGAATTAATTAATCCGTAATGACATGGTTCATTCAAAATTTTGCATACTACATTGAGCATCATTGGTAGCTGGAATAAACAAAGACAATCAACAAGTCACTTTCATCAGCAGATCGTCTCAGGATGCCCCAAAAGAAAGCGGGAACCATTTTCACATGGGCTATCTCATTACTTGTTTGTGTACAACTCAAATCTTGCCGAATGACTTACTTTTCAGTAAACACTGATCGGCAATATTATTAAAACTAAATCGCATGCATGGTCCACTCCAAGTTTAGTTAAAACTAGTTAGTTGTCAGAGAGCTACTTCTGCTGGCAGAAGTTAAAGTGATTCAATCATGGAGATCGAGGATGATGGTCAGGGTTGTCATGAGTCTAACGATAAGCTGGATGAAGACCCTCTCGAATCCGGTGATAAGCATGAGGAGGAGGAGGTGGAAGTTGACGAGGGGAAGGCTTCCAAACTGAAGATCGTCTCCTGGAATATAAATGGGATGAAGACGCTGAACATGCAGGACGTGTTGAGGCAGCTGGACTGTTCCATTTTGCTAGTCCAAGAGACCAAATTAACAAGTAAGTTAAGTTATGATAAAAGATCGTTTGTGTTTGAAGTAATTAAAGATATAGATAAATTGGTTTATTAATTATTAAATTTAATTTGGCACAGGGAAACAATTAGACCAGTCCCAAGTGATCCCACCCGGTTACTCATCCTACTTCTCGTTTAGCAGCAATCGGATCGGATATTCAGGTTAGTGTTATAAATTAACTCTTCAGTAAAATTAGTAATCATGTAATCAAGTTTAACCTTTGACTTTTATATTAATTTATAGATTTTGTTTTATTTTAGGCGTTGCCACGTTTTGTAAGGACGGCTGGTCATCCGCGAAGGCGGAGGAAGGTCTTTATTCTCCAAATGGGTTGGAAGGTATTGGAGGCAATCCAGAATTAACTGATGAGGAAGAGGCTCATATGAAGTACGCCAATGCGGATGGACGGACAGTGATAACCCAGAACCTCGTCAGGGTAAGTGGTAATGGGAAAATTCAATAACATTATTCATTCAGATGATATAAATGTAGCCCGAATGTGATTTACTTAAAAAAAACTCTTCTTGAATTATTTGATTTAATTCATAGCTTCCCGATGGTAGCCAACGTCCGCTGACCATTATCAACGTGTACTGCCCAAGACTTCGGGATGATCCGGAGGATGCCACAAACAATACGGAATTTAAGAGGGCCTTCCACAGCATACTCCATCGAAGGGCAAGGTGCTTGGTGGAAACGGGGTCATTTGTCGTCATTGCTGGTGATATCAATATTTCTCATCGTTGGATTGATCACTGCGATGGAGATCCAAAGGTGAGGGGAACCTTCATCATCATCATTCATGAAATTGTTTAATTAGTCAAATAACTACTCACGGTATACTTTTAATTTGTTGCTGTAGACATTTCCGAAGACCGAGTTCCGACAACTCTTGGACGAGCTTTTATCATCATCCACCGGCTTTGTGGATAGCTTCCGACTCCTTCATCCTGCTCAAGAATCCGCCTTCACCTGTTGGAACACGAGACTGAACGCGAGACAAAATAACTACGGGACCCGCATAGACTACTTCTTCATTGACAAGGAGCTATCATCCTATTTGGAGAAGGCGGAAATCCACCCGGATGTTTTTGGTAGCGATCACTGCCCCATCTCCGTCACATTCCATTCATTAGCCCCCGTCCCGTCAGATAGCCTCCCCCCATTTGCCACCAAGTTCTATCCAGAGTTCAAAGGGAAGCAGAAGAATCTCAAGGAATTTTTGCAAGGAGCAGCGTCAAAATCAAAACCGGCTATGGCGGCTGACCCAGTTTCAGTGAGCAGAAAGCGACCTCTGGAAGATCCGGAGACTGGAGGAGGGAAATCAAAAGTACAAAGCGCCAAAAGGGTCCAGCTCAGTTTGAAAAGTTTCTTCTCGAAACCACCATCCAAGCAGGAGTCAGATTCTTCTTCCAACTCGGTGAACTCAGAGCTTTACAAGGAGCCAGCTTATGATTTCGAAGAGTCCAGTCAAGAAGCAAAATCCCAATCAACTTTAAAGCAACAAGGGAACACCTCAACAACATCTGCTTGGAAGTCACTAATGAAGGCCCCGGAGGTCCCTTTATGCCGAGGCCATAAGGAGCCCTGCACCCGCAGGACGGTCAAGAAAAAGGGGGCGAATTTCGGTCGGGACTTTTATAGCTGCTCCCACGGAGTGGGCAAATCTGATGATCCGAATGCCAACTGTAATTTTTTTCAATGGGTGAAGCCAACGAGTGAAAAGAAGTAAAAATAAATTGCGAAGAAGAACAGCTCATTTTTCAGTTGAAAATCAATTCTCAAAATTATTACATTCGCTTGTTTATTCTTCCACAATTATTTACAAAAAAAAATTAATCATTAGAACTTAATTAATTACAATTACAATTGAAACTTTACAAAATTACGACTTAAACCTATTAACTTAATTAAGTATTACAAAATGTACAAGTGCTGTACTTTAATTAAAAAACGTATTTTTCTCTCTCATTTTATATTAAAAAATTCTGACCTGACCTGAAGACAAAAAAGAAGTATTAATTAGCTTGATTAAATTACATTACACTAGAGACAAAAAAAAAACTATTTACAAAGTTAAAATCCATTTTTTTAGTTCATTTCAATTCATCGTTTTTACATTTTAGTTTTATTACATCAGATCTAGATGTGAGCATAATCTAAAGGCGGCAGAGGATAGTAGACTGGATAGAGCATGTCTGCTGGCTTCACATATTGGCCCCATTCCGGGGCTCCTGCTTCCGGAGATGGGTAATAAATCGCTGCAGAAATTAATGTGGGTATTAATAATGTTCAACATTTGACAATGAGCTCTTAAAGTCTTTCCTAGTCATTTGTTAATTAATTTTTATGCTTAAGTAGTATATTTTTTTTTTTTGCAAAAGTCCGTTGAGTGACTTGGAGTCGACTTTAGCAAGAAATTAATTATTGATTCGCTTTAACAAATTAAAGCAGGCAAGAATAAATGGCTATCTAAATTACTCCTACCACTCAACGAACTTGATAGACTTCTACTGTTTTTTTTTATAAAAGTATACCACAGTTAACTTAACGGGGTAATTGTTTTTGTAGCAAGCCTGTTCACCTCTCTTTACCACAGTCCATGCAACAAAAGACAGTCGAGCAAACTGTTTATAAATCAACCAATTTATTAAAATATAACTCATGCTTCTTCCCGGTAGTAAACTGACTAAAGATGTGTTAGGATTGAAAAGCAGGCTATTTTTAAGAAATACATTAATATAGAGTGATTTGATTTCATGCAAAAGTTCTTATCCACTATAGACACTTGCATGCAGTTAAGAATAAATGACAGTCCCAGTTAGCATCACACATTTCCATTTCAACTCTCATAGCACTTTTTTATTTTTTTTTTAAACGTCCTCCCACGCTCTGCACCCATGAAGAAACGACTTAATTAAACTATTAACATTCTCGATATACCATTTTTTATACAAAATTCAATTCATTAGTAAAGATAAGAGATAGATAGACAGTGTAAGGATATTATCAAGATGGTCCACAATTCATTCACGATCCCAAATTCATGTAACGATATAGCATATAAAAATATTCGTACAACTTTCAATTCATTATATTATTTATCATTTTAGCAATTATTAGCATAGCAGATAGTTCTCAAAGCACCACACCCGACTTTCTTTAGACACGAGCTTGTTCCCGATTCTCAGACTCATTCCTCCCGACCGAAGGCTTCAATTCATTCCCGGCCTTATTTTCCACCACATTCCGCTTCAATTCATTCTCATACCCTAAAGACAAGTTTGAGAATTGGAGGTTCAACCGTTGACCACCACAAGAATTCATAGCATTTGCTCGAGGGACGAAGAAGAAGTGTTCTGAAAGTAAACAGAAAATTATTATAAAATTTCATACATCAAGTTAAGTTAGTTACACAAGTGATTCTTTTGATTTGAAGGGCTATTTAAGTATACTACTCCACAATACTGATATAAAAAATACTACGACAGTTGCATAATAAGGTACAGTTCTCCAAATCAATAAATTTTGTCAATTCACTAAGAAAACAAGATATGGAAATTAAAATTGGTCAATTAAAATAAAAAGCCGAAGTTAAATTGATTTGGAGAAGCGAACGACATAGAATTTAAAAGCTCATTGGGAAATGAAGGCAGTTTTGGTTTCGGATGGGGGGGACTAGTTTGAACACAGTACGTGGGGGTGGGGCTGGAATAAATTGGGGCTGCTGTTGCAAGTGAAGCGGCGGCGGCATCCCAACAGGATTAAAAGCACCTCCTCCATACGGATAAACCGGCATTGCCACTGGCGCCGGGCCCAACTGAATGGGGGGGAACTGGTGGTGGAGAGGAATTGGAAGCGGCTGCTGGCAAAATGGCAAAACGTTCATAGGCCCATAATAAGGCGGGAGACAATGTTCATGGGCCGGAAGTGATGGTGGTGGTGACGGCATGGGATGGTAAAATGATTGGTGGTAATTTTCTGGCGGTGGCAGTGGCGGCCCCGATGGAACCGGAACGGGACCATGATGAAATGGCTGACAATGTTGTGGGGGCGCC
>JAQGAI010002652.1:0-11954 GCA_034696905.1 Lepidocyrtus violaceus
GCCGGTTGCATCAGAAAGGAAACAGCTGAAATCCCCTAAGTTGGGGCATGATGCTATGCTAAGCTAGGCTGCGAGCTACACTAATATGGACTATGGACGACGATTTCTTTGTTGTAAGAAATCTTACTATGCTATGATTTCATGCATGCAATCATTACTCGCCAATTCATAATTCAATGTGAAAAATACAAATATTTCTTTAATTGTATTATAGATTAAAAATTGAAATAAAAATTAAAAATAGCATGTTTATTTTCGAAGAATATAAGTTACTTTGTAACCGACAAACTAAATTGAGTTTTGCGAAGGTGTTTTTTTAATTGGGCAGTGAACAACATGACTACTACATTCCTTTCTAAACCATCATTTCTGACAATCAAGAGGATTTCCACTCCTAAGTCTGATGTTGACATGAGTTTTATGAGTTCGGTGAAGACAGGTCGAGGAAAAATTGTTTGAGCTGATTGAAGCTCGGTCGTGTGTTGGGTGACTCATTCCAGCAATGAAGCAATTTATTATGTCTGAAACAAAAATAAATAAAATCCATCTAAATCCAAATTCATCAGAAGTTATTAATTTGCTTGTTTAAGAATCTTACATTTGAGCGGTAGCATATTGTGCTGGAGGGAGTCTCATTCCTTTCTCCAGCTGCTTGACAAACTGCATATCATACGAGATCCCGTGATACGGCGCTTCGGCCATGGAAAATATTTCCCAAATGGTGACCCCATAAGCCCATATGTCACTTTCCACCGAGAAAGCAAGATGTTTCAGGGACTCCGGAGCCATCCACCTCCACGGCAGTGGGGTGTCCTTATCATGGGTCACTCCCATTTCCTGATACAGCTTGCGACTCAAACCGAAATCGGACACTTTCACTTGGTCTATTGACGCCAAAAGTATGTTTCTTGCCGCCAGATCGGCATGAACAACCTGTTTTGCCGAGACGAATTCCATGGCTGATGCGATTTGATGTGACCATCGAATAAATCTTGTCATGTCTATTTGAGGATCTGGATTTGGCACCGTCTCCGGCACATGGACGTGATTGCGCATGTAGTTTTCGACTATAGGAACGCCAGTTGATGAAAGTCGAATGTACGACGGATGTTGCCCCTGGAAAGTTGCCTGGACATAGTTAAAGTCTTCTGCGCTTAAGTAGCCTGCATCCCCCATGGACGTAGAGTACATTGAAGAATCGTCCTTTTGATCTTCGGAGAAAGTTCCGGAATGAATAGAATTACTTCTTGAAGCCGTCTGTCGCAAGAACGTTTTCAGATTTCCTAGTGGACAATATTCCAGAGCCATGTAGACTATCCCTCGATCTATCTTTTTCGTGTAGGCCCCCAAAATACAAACCAAATTTTCGTGTTGGCCAATATAACTCAAAATCTTTATTTCGGACATGATGGCCTTGATGCCGACAACCGTGCTGTCGGGTGTGGTGCACTTGAACGCTACAGGGAATCCTTGGACCGTTCCATGGAGGATAGTTCCGAATTGGCCGGAGCCGAGTACTGTTTTCTTATCTAAAAAGTGAAAATGTGTAACATTTATTTTTAATCAATATTGCAAATGTTAAGTTGCATTTTTGTCCAACGGGAAATTATATTTATCTCAACTAACCAATCTCAAAGTTCTCCTTTGGAAGCTCATATTTCTTATCGTACGGAATTCTCAAGGCTACTGCGTAGTTCGTATCTTTTGAGTCAACTCCAGAGTGAAATTGATTGATATACGCTTTGCTGATGATTTTTCCCTACAAACCAAGAGCCAATAAATCACACTTAAACAACGCATCAAATACACCTCAAGAGGGAATACAAATTGTTAGAGAATAATTTCTGTTTCCGTTGAAAATTTTGAATTACCCGAGCTTCACGAAGTTTCCACCGAAAATACCCTATCGAAATCAAGGTACTCATCACCAAAGCGCAAAATCCTAGGAAAAGGCCTTTGACCAAGAATGATGCATTTTGAAACCAACTCAGTAAGGGAAATTCCAACTTCCATTTTGGTATCTCTGAAATCTTCTCAATGTAAACTGGTGGCTGGGAGTTACCATCCCGTTTCCACCAGCCGTGATGCGCATCAGTTCCACTAGGCCCGTTAATATCATGCCGATCAACAGCCGTCTCCACATTTTTCCAGGGTTGGTCAATAGCCTCAAACATATGAATCATCATCTTTTCCTTCTTAGCAAACTCTGCCATTCCGTACCAATAGTCCCGGAGATTTCTCAAGCTGTTTCTGAATCCATTCCCCGATCCTTGACTTGGAATCCCCGTTTCAATGATCAATCTCAACTTTGGATTAATCTTATGAAGGGCTTGCCGAAGCTGAATAAATTCTGATTGCATCTTCCTCAACATCGCTGGCATTGGCAAAAGGGCATCATTCGGGGAGGGATGATGAAGGCAAAATATAAAATCACTGATGTTAACAACTTGATGTAGATGGGATTGAAAGAGGGGGACAGCAACATAGACGCTTTCTTGTTGGTAGGGTGGATGCATCGTGTCGTCTTCGGGACGCTTCCTGGCTAAAAACTTGGAACAAACTTCGCTACCAAGTCGGATGCCAACCTTCAAACGAAGGTTCTCCCTTTCATTAATAAACTTAACCTCGTTAATCATGCCAATTGCATCCTGGGCTGTCCCAGTGTTTGTGACATACTCGCTGGTCACAGTGACTCCCCAAACGGTTCCATTGAATATTGAATTTGCTACTTTGGCAGCCTCAATCGCATTGTACAGTTCCTTTGATTTCCATTCCAATCTTATGTCATCCTTCCTGAAAATGCCTAGTGAGACACGGAGAGCGGGATAGCCATGATTTGCATTTATTTTGGCAGCTAGTGGGGCAACGAAGGCTATTTTATCCCCCTCATCCCATTCCGAAGTGTTTGCTGTAAACGAGAACATCATATCAACCTTAGTTTAAAGAAAGAGAGAAAATAGCAAAATTTTACTACTTCTTAGTTTGCTGTCTTACAGGCAGTTCCCATCCCATAAGTAGCGATGTACGAGAATTTCGTTGAAATGAGTTTCAAACTCTCCCAAATTTCCTCATTTGAGTAATTCTGCCAAGAAACCGGTTTCAATGTCCCATTGGGGCCGGTCGGCTCCCAATACTTGTCATACGGGGAATATGTGACTCCCACGTAATTTCGGTCAAAATGATCGTCATCCGCTGTAACATTCTGTGAAATCAAATGTCAAAGCATATTATTTTTATTCAACTTACCTAATAAGATTAATTTCTTTAAACGTATTAGGCTTTCATCTTTTAAACTTACGTTTTTACATGTGCAGGACGCACTGCCCAATCCGGATTCCAGAATATTACTAAATTCTGACATCTCTTTCGTCTTCCCATCCGATTGAAAGTATGCACAATGCCCCATGAGTTCCTCGTCATCACAGAAGATCATACGACAATCTCTGTCAATTGAAGTTGACACGCTGATGACATTCGTTACATTGGCAAATTTCTGAGGACTCAATTCCTTTTGATGAGAAATTGATTGGTCATCAATCTGTACGGACAGCGTTTTGCAAGAGTCTTTCTTCCCAATCTCATTGTTATACCCGTAGTGACATGTCTCATATTGCAATGTTCCGCACTGTTCTATTAGAGATCCTGGGAGAGTCGCAGCAGACGCCTGTCGCAATATTCCTATTAAGTAAAGACTAAACTGGACAAGGAAACTAGCATTCATCCCAACTATTTTGAAATCTTGCAAATAAACCATTATAATTTTAAAAACGTAGGGATACTGGCCGAATGTACCAATTCTCTTATTATCTTCGATTAGAAGGCGATGTCTACTTATTAAATATATGTCAGTGTGTCGGTAAAGCGATTGAACACAACTAATTCTAATTCCCTTGAAATTAACTTTGGTAATGCTGCAGAAAGCTACTTTGGTTTCGGTGAATATCTACAAGGTTCTCAGGTATTATTTAAGATTTCAAACTCCGAATTTGTGTTCAACCAACAGGAAATAATTGAATGGCCAACTAACATTTAATAAACTGCATACCTGTCGAAGAGTCTCTATTTATACTATGATTCATTTCCCTAACACGGCCCCTTTTTCCAAGTAAATACTTATAATTTGTTTGACAATGCACTGGTGGCACCTAGCCTGTCGCCGCTGTAGCTATTTTTACAAACAAAATTGGATATCTTGTGAAGAGCGACAATATGTTGTGTTCCGTAATTTGTTAATTGCTAATCTTCGATTTTCTTTCCTTGTAGATGAAGAAAATCGTTTATTTTCAAAAACATAGTGCAAAAGTAAATGAAACAATTCTGCGTAAAGTAAGACGAAATGGGTCATAAACAGCCAAACAGGAACCTTTAGCATAGGCATTAAAACAAGTATGAAACCAGACACGCGTCACAACAGATTTCGCAGTAACGTGTTTTTATTTTATAAGATCACTTTCTCATATACGGGGTTCCATCTGATAGATTATAGATGTTGCAGTATACAGGCACATGCTTCATGATACTCTTTACTTAGGTAATTCCAAATGAACTCCCCAAACCGGCAGCAGTCTGCCGCATGAACTGCATTATGAGTAGAACAGCTTATCGTTGGAACATACGTTGATGATGATGCTATTATGACGTACGTTCGAGTCAGCTATTGACGATGACGCTATTCTTCATTTAAAAAAATCAAATAAATCAGCAAGTGAAAGATAAAGTTAGCATTTACTTGAATGGTTCACTTTGCAAGCATTTATGTAATAGTTTATGATAAGAGGTTTTAAAAGATAGATAAATCAGAAGCCAAACAGAAACAAGACGTGGCAAAGAGTGAGTATATTTAGAGTTTATTTACAAAATATATTAGGTTTTGTTTTACATGACTAGTTTTTTAACTTTGACTTGAATTCGTTGTTGATAACTTATTAAAAAAATATTTGAGTTGGCTGAAATTTGGACGTTTGCTCGGTGATTCGTCCCAGCATTTGTTTAATTGATCATGTCTGAAATACATATAAAGAGTGGTCAAAAATATTGTAAAAATGTTTAATGTCATGAAAAATTAAATACGTACATTTGAGCGGAAGCATGTCTTGCTTGCGGAAGCCTCATTCCTTTCTCCAGCTGCCCCACAAACTGCATATTGTACGAGATCCCGTGATAAGGCACTTCGGCCATGGAAAATATTTCCCAAATGGTAACCCCATAAGCCCATACATCACTTTCCACCGAGAAGGCAAGATGTTTCAGGGACTCCGGAGCCATCCACCTCCACGGCAGTGGGGTGTCCTTATCATGGGTCACTCCCAATTCTTGATATAACTTGCGGCTCAAGCCAAAATCAGAGACTTTCACTTGGTCTATCGATGCCAAAAGGATGTTTCTTGCCGCTAGGTCAGCATGGATTACATTTTTGGCCGAAACGAACTCCATGGCTGAAGCTATTTGATGTGCCCATTGAATAAACGTTGTGAAATCTACCTGAGGACTAGAATCTGTCACTGTTACCGGTACAGGTGGCTCAGTATCCAGTGAGTGAAGTTGGCCCGGCATAAGATATCCGCTCGCTGGAATAGTCTCTGGGGGAATGTATGTTGTTGACTGCTCCGTAAAATATGCACTGACATACCCCGGATTTTCTGCGGTATAGCTCGCATCCGTCACTGTTACATATTTTAATGAGGAATCTTCCCCCTCGTCCTTATCAGAAGTTAGTGAATGGGAGCAATCATTTTTTGAACCAGTTCGTCTCAAAAATGTTTCTACACTTCCAAGTGGACAGAATTCCAGCGCTATGTAGACAATCCCACGTTGGATCTTTTTGGTGTAGGCCCCCAAAATACAAACCAAATTTTCGTGTTGGCCAATATAACTCAAAATCTTTATCTCTGACATGATGGCTTTGATGTCGACGACAGTGCTGTTTGATGTGGTGCACTTGAATGCGACGGGTGTTCCTTTGACTGTTCCCCGAAGGACGACTCCACATTGACCGGAGCCGATCACTGCTCCTTTATCTGGTTAAAAACAACAATATTAAATTAATTTTCAAAGTCTAGATATGTTGCAGGATTTAAATATCCAATTCACTAACCAATTTCGAAATTGTCTTTCGGGAGCTCATATTTCTGATCGTATGGAATTCGTAGAGCCACGGCGTAATTCGTATCTGCTGAGTTGCATTCATCCCCTCCCGTGCGAAACTGGTCAATGTAGGCTCTACTGATAACTTCTCCCTTAAAGTAGAAACACAAAATCATTAATTTAAAAATATATATCGTTAATTTAATTTTTCATATTAGTTTCAAAAATGCTTTTGATGAATCACCCGCGCTTTACGAAGTTTCCATCCGAGATATCCAATGGAAATCATCATGCTCATCACAAAACCACTGAAGCCCAACCAAAGACCATTCTGCAAAAACCAATTCTTTCTGCTATGATCATTGTCCGAATCAGCTACACTGCTTTCCGAAATCTTCTCTATGTAAACTGGCGGTTCAGCATTACTTTTCCTTCGCCACCAACCATAATGCGCGTCAGTTCCGTTAGCCCCGTTTATATCAAAACGGCCAACGGCATCTTCCACATTTTTCCAGGGTTGGTCGACAGCCTCAAACATGTGAAACATCATTTTCTCCTTCTTTGCAAACTCGGCCATTCCATACCAATATTCCCGGAGATTTTTCAAGTTGTTTTTAAATCCATTCCCGATCCCGGCACTGGGAATGCCCGTTTCAATCACCAACTTCAACTTTGGATTGATGTCTTGGAGAGCCTGGCGAAGTTGAAGGAATTGGGATTGCATTTGCTTGCAAATTGCTGGCATTGCTAACTGGGCATAATTTGGCGAAGGGAATTGGATGCACAAGATGAAGTCGCTGATTTTGGCGAGTCTGTGAAGGCTGGATTGAAATGATGTGAGTGGAGTAAGAGGATCGTCAGTGACCTGCTGGTAAGCAGGGACGCCAGTGTCATCCTCCGGCCTTTTTAGAGCAATATACTCTGAACATTTCCCAAGTCGAATGCCAACCTTCAAACGAAGGTTCTCTCTTTTATTAATGTCTTTGACCACATTAATCATTTCGATTGCATCATTGGCCTTCAAAACGTCGGTCACATAGTCACTGGTCACCGTTATACCCCACACCGTTCCGTTGAATATTGAATTTGCAACTTTGGCAGCGTCAATCGCATTGTACAGTTCCTTTGATTTCCATGAGAGGTATACGTCATCCTTCCTAAAGATCCCGATTGAGACACGGAGAGCGGGATAGCCAAGGTTTGCATTTATCTCGGCAGCCAGCGGAGCAACAAATGCTATTTTATCCCCCTCATCCCAATTCGAAGTGTTGGCTGTATCAATCAGAGACAAAGTTATTACATTTTTCATTTTTAAATTTATAAAAATGCTTAAAATGTCATATTTTAATTGTTACAGGCAGTTCCCATTCCGAATGTGGCAATGTGCGAAAATTCCGTTGATATCTGCTTCAGCGTGTCGCTAATTTCATCCTTGGAGTAGTTTTGCCAGGACACCCGCTTCAACGTTCCGTTCCGGCCGGTTGGCTCCCAATACTTGTCATAAGGAGAATATACAACCCCAACGTAGTTCCGATCAAAACGGTCGTCCTCCCGCGTAAAGTTCTGAGGAAGACTACCAAACATGCTAATTTTGTCCTTACAATTGAATCGAATAAACTACATTAATAAAACTATGCTATTAATTACGATCACTCACATTTTTACACGAACAGATCGCACTACTTAATCCAGGATTCAGAATGCGATATTCAGAAAGTACTTTGGTCGTCCCATCCGACTGGAAGTACGCACAATGCCCCATCAGCTCCTCATCGTCACAAAGGGTCACCCGACATGTATCATCCTTGGAAGTTGACACGCTAAGGACGTTCGTTGCATTGGTAAACTCTAGTATACGCGTATTTAGCCGTTTGGCTTCGGAAATTGAAAAATCTTGTATCTGTGCAGAGACCACTTTACATGTCTCAGAACCACTCCTGAGTTCACTCTCATTCCCTTTACATGCTTCATAATGCAAAATTCCGCACCGTTTTACTTGCGAATTTTGTGGATCGTATCCAGATGCAGTTTCTGCAGTCAGAATCAAATAACTGAGAAACTGTAAGAGTAGTACAATATTACAAAACTTGTCAACACGTTTCACAAAATCTTGAAAAATCATTTTACACATTTGCCTAGTTGCTGGATGTGCTACTTGAATCTGGTTTCATTTCACGATCAGTAGCATTATTGTGAGACCAAAACCTATGAGCTATTATGATTCAATTCTACTAGAGTTCTAGGAATTAGAGTGACGATGATGTGATAATGCCGGATCTCCAGAGGTGATACCTTGTTTACGATTTTTTGGGAAACTCATTTGTGCTTGTAAATGATTGATGGGGATTGTGTTCGTGTGACACTTGGGCTAATGAGATTTGTGCATGCTAAGCTACTCTCAGCCAGCCCCACTGTAGACTTCAGTCAGTTCATTTCATTATGTAACGTAACTAAGTTAGCATATTGCACTCAACAAATCCACACAATCACATTTGGTTTCATTTGGGACAGTTGCTTCTATTTTAGAAAGTTGAACAGTTGTAAATTTGTAAATAAGGGGGCTTGCACGTATTTCCCCATTTCATTAGCAAAGTCTCTCTTCCCAAATTAATAGCAATTTTTGTGAGCATTTTCTATCTCAATTAATCTCTTATTATTATCAACCGTTGGATCTTTTGGGCTAAATACATAGCCACCAGGCAGACAAAAATAGACTAATGAAATGAACGACCAAAGGAGATATAATTTCGGTATTCTTCTAAACTGACAACGAATTTGACTATTCCATTCCATGCTTCTTACTCATTATTATAAACAGTCAATGATATACGTGACGTCAATCAGTGAGTAATTTTTATAGGCATCTGTAGTACATAGCATGATTATTTTTTGTCTTGGACAAGTATGTGCATTGCATTGTCATTGTCTTATTCAAATATGCAGCCAGATATATACATTTGTCTAAAATAAAACAAAACAAAAAACACCAAACTTTATTATTTATTACCTCTGAATATTATGTTCCCATAAGTGCGAACAGTAATGCAATGCTAGTTTTCATTTTCATGCAATAGTACCTTTTGCACCGCTGCTGGATTGATATGTAAGTCATATTCGCACTACATTTGATACATAACATAATTTATGCTTCACTAACAAACGTGACAATGACGTGAGGACACGGGTATAAGGGAAAACGCCAGGTATTTGCACACTGACTGCTACCAATGGATTGGGTTATTGCGTATGAAATTGGCTACTTAAGTTACTATTCAAACATTTTCAAACAACTTCTGCTGAACGTACCTAGTGGTGGAGGCGGTATTCAATTGGATTTGTTTTAATTTACTTGTAGCTGAGTGGTTTTGTTTATGGACGAAGCAAATGAGTCAACCAAATGAAGAGCATATCTTTTTAAACAAGTCAGGATCATGCCAAAACACTTTTCTTTAATTGCAAGTCTACATCAAAGATACAGAGATATGAATTTAAATATTCATGTGTTGTCGTAGGACATGACATCATGAAGCTACCAATGCAAATCTGACTGTTAAGTTAATGTCTCAAGAAAAAAAAACAAATCTACCTATCTATCTCTTACGTCATGTTGGATCAGCAAAGCTCTTTAGTCCACTTGATTTTCCAATACATATTCATTTCCAGGAATCCTTTTCTTGCGAGATTTTTAAATGTCGTTTCGGATACATACTAAAATCCTGAAGCAAGAGAATGGCATCCGCCGAAAATGTCCAATCATAATGTTGTGTATCGTGTATGGTTTTCGAAAAAAATAAAACAAGCTGAGCAGGTAACATAATATGCATAATCAACCATGTATTTCCCAAAGCCTATTAAAATATTTTAATTGCATTTGAATCTATTTTATAGCTTAACATCAACTGCCAATAAATCATTCTGCATAAGAATACCAAAATGTAAATTGCAAACATTTCTTTAACAGAATTGGAGGAGACCTCTCTGATGTGTTCACTGTTTTGCTGGTTAGTTACCGGCTTTATCTATCTCCGATGCATTTAAATAATGGCAAATGGGGGTCTAGTAATTTAGCATGCATCTCCTCAGCTCAACTCCCCGTAAAACCCGTGTCTACAATGTTGTTATATGTACTAACAATGAAATTGATAAATGAATGTTGGATAATAATTTACAACAACAAAACAGGATATTAAGTGCTTGTCGGAAAATGAGTTGAGGATTAATAACGAAAACGAATGAATTCATGAAGAAATTTGCATACTACCCAATACCTAAGCCTAAGCTTGCTCAATTCTCAGTTCAGTAAAATGAAAGCACGAAATGAATGCCCGGCTAAAATCTTGAAATAAGGCTTTTGCAATTTGATTTTTGGCTACGGTGAGATCTGATAACGCTATTTGGTGACCCAGGTGGTCGGGTGTCTGCGATTTAATTGTAATGGAATTCGTTATGCGTCCCCATTTATGCCTATAAAAATATGCACTGATATTGTCCGTACATTTACCCACCGCTATATCGAAAACACCATTTTTCATACAATATTTCATGGGATGAGCCTCAGAGTCATGAGTTTGTAATGAATGAGTAAACAGGTTTTTTACCAGGATTCCTTCAAAAATCCTAAAAGGAAGGGGTTGAGCACGGTATTATTATTACATAGGCACCTGAGGACGACTTGATTGTTACGACATGGGAGGGAGGCATTTATTCGACGGAGCTTTTCTGGTCGTCGACTTCATCAGGGAGCAGTTTGAGTTGAGCAGTGGTCATTGGCACTGCTCCACCATTTTTCAGGTAAAAAGAAAGTTCGTTTTCTTAAATTTCTGAGTGAGTTGGTGAAAAAATTTCAACCCGAGAGGAAAGTTCGGGTTGAATAAAAAAAAATTCCTGATGCTGGTCAAGTACTGGCTGCCTGTCGCTGTGCTTGTCACGGTGCAGGCCCTGTGGACCAATTGGGTATCCGCAGATCAGCAAAGTGCTCAGGTTAACAGTGAAGAAAGCAAGGAGGTCGGAGAGTTAGCGGATTTGGAAGCTCAAGAGCTGTTCCTCCGACCCGTCGTCATCAAGTATGGACATGATTCTCCATCAGTCTATACCTGGCAAGGAGCCAGCAGCGTAGGTCAAGGATGGGGTGTGTACCAAAATCAGGGTATGGTAGATTTTTCTAAGTTAAACAAATTAGTAAATAATGTATCCAGTTTCCCTTATGCTTATGTGACATTTAATCTTACAAAATAGGTATGCAACAAATGCAACAAGGATGGCCGAAACCGGAAAAGAAAAAGAAAGGCTGGGGGAAACCCAAGAAAAAGAAGGTACTAGAGAGTTAATTTGTGTTTGGGGAAATCTTTCGAAAAACTGACTTTAATTTTAAATTTTAATTTTTTGACTGTTTGATTTTTTTTCCAGAAGAAGAAGAAGAAGAAGAAGAAGAAGAAAAAGAAGGTAAAGCAGGGAGGATTAAAGAAAATAAAAACTGTTATTCGCAAGCTTTCGAAATATAACATAATTTGAATTCTAAATTCATTTCATTTTGTAGAAGAAGCCAAAGAAGAAGAAAGCAAAAAAGAAGAAAAACCAGGCCTGGAAACCACCTAAAAAGAAGGAAGAAGTAGAAGAGAAAGGTTGGGAACCCGAGAAGAAAAAAGGAGGTGAAGGAGGCTGGGGTGATGACGACGATGACGATGATGATGGGGAGGAAGGATGGGGTAAACCCGAAAAGAAGAAGAAGAAGAAAAAGAAGGCTAAAAAGAAGAAAGGGGGCGGAGGCTGGGGTGATGACGACGATGACGATGATGATGGAGAAGAAGGGTGGGGGAAGCCCGAAAAGAAGAAGAAGAAGAAAAAGAAGGGTAAAAAGAAGAAAGGAGGAG
>JAQGAI010002653.1:0-11952 GCA_034696905.1 Lepidocyrtus violaceus
TTTATTACTATTATTACGATTATTAGTGCTGTTGTTCCCTTCCTGTGTGCTCCACAATGGACGGGAGAATAAGTGTTTACACTTGGACTAAAACACACAACTGGTCTTTGCAAATACAAACACATGGCGCTTTCTCTGCCTCCAGTTGTTGGGAGGGATGGGGGGACTCCCTTTCAAGTTATGTATTACTACATGGATAATAGCATCAGCCTCATCATCATCACAGTGATGATAATGGGGATGAAGAAGCATGTTTCGCAAAACTTCAATTCCCTCCTTTCCCCGTATATAACTCCTACTTGTGCGGACAGCTAATGGGAAAGTGCTAGCTCCGCGGAGCCGACTTCTACTATCGTACTGCCGTCAGTTTTAGGAATTAAAACGGCAGATGCTAAAAAATACAGAAAAGATTCCGTAAGTTAAGTAAATGGATAGACTTACGATGCCTGAATAAAGGAAGGGAAAACCTATAGTGGCTAATTGTAAGTATTTTTGCACGCGTAGTCAGAACCAATGTCCCGATTTCCTCTACTCCAGATAAGTTCGAAATAAGATCTAATATCTTGCTACAATACGAAATTGGAAACAGAGCCAGGAAGGGAAATTGGAACTGTGCTAGTAGGGTCTAAACTTGTTGACCCTATACGAAAGGGACGCAGCAGATCCACAGAACCACAATCCTTACGCTTTCTCTTTTATCCCTTCTCGGAGTTTACAGTTTGTCATTAAAAGGGAAGCCGACTTGTGGACTAATAATGCGCATGTGTTTTAGGGCTTTATTGTTGTTTATGCTAATGATGGAAAATAAACAGGGGCTTAACGGCTGTTGTTAAAATTTGACTGTCTGTGTGGCTGCGAAGCCAATTTTTTATGATAAAGCTAGAGTTATGTATGGATATATACGGGATTATGCAATTTTGTACACACCTTTCTCTTCATAAATTTGGGGAAATGATCTATTAGCATCGTTATCACCTCTCATACTTCTGTTCCTGCTTTTGAGCATTGGGAAAGGAAAAAAAAGTATTCCATATTTCTTCACGTTTCCCTCCCGTATCACTTGACAGACAAGAGAAAAGGCTTATCTACAGCTATCCATCAGCTCCCTTTCCCTTCCTCTCCCGTGTTTCAATATTACTCTCAAATACCAGTTACGCCTGTTCAATATTGACCACCACTGCAAGGAGGGAAAGTAGAACGATTTATTTCTCTTTCTGAAAAATGGAAAGATGTGTCAAAGTAAGAAAAAAACAATGTCGAATTTTTATTTCTCTCTCAAGATCGAGGAGAACAACGGAGAGCTGGGGAAGTCGGAGGAAAGGAAATGAATCAAGTTTTATATAGATACACAGGGATACAGGAATGTATGTGCGGGGCGGGCAAGCGTATTTGTAAGGATTTGAAGATTTATCCCACTTTTTACTTCCTCCCCCGTCCAAACTGAATATTCTCCAGAAATACGAACAGAGGGAAGGAGGATTGAAAGTTTCATCATTCATTCTTCCATACTTCCGATAAACATCGGGCACCAACCAGAAAAAAAAAGTATCCAAAAGTCTATATTCATGTACTATGGATAGTTATGTCTGCGGATTTTTTAGAGCATAAGATGAAGGGAAGGTATACGGAAAGAAGACAGGATGAATGAAAACGGGGACTGTTGAAAACAGTTTATAGATTAAAGAAACAGGCCATGTAGAGGAGTTGGAGAGAATGGACCACAACACAGGCCACTTTTAGGGCCACCCAACCATTACTACTTCATTTAGAACGGGGTTCGTATTACTGTTGTCTATTGTTATCCTGACGATGAGTATACAAATCCGTCTTATTGTGATATTATATACAATTTCAAAACTATTTGAATACGGAACTACACATATATATTTTTACGATGCGAAAAATGCGCGTAATCCCAAGGTCAATCTGCGGCTGAACTATTTAATAATTCACTCACTGGTTTCTGATTACCCTCAAAATTTCCATTGGTAAAATAGGGAAGAAACAACTTACTTAACAGCAATATTAATGTAGCTAGCTAGTTTCCATTCTATCTTAATACATAGCTCTTTGTAGTTAATTTTATTACATCCCTTTGCGTGTTATCCTTTGTTCTTTTGTGTGATTACGTCACTTCCAGTCGATGCCTCTATACTTGTGATACTGCTCAGCCACACTTTCTTTCCTTTAGTTAGGAGAAAGCCACAGCTAGTGCAAGCATGCAGATGCCCTCAATTCTGTACAAATCAACAGCCTTCATCTGGATTGGAGAAATGCCTCCTCTTTCCTCCTGATAAATGGTTATCTGTTTTCTTCCATTGCCTTCGTGGATCTTCCTAGAGCCGCTGCTCGGAAGTGGGGGGATTTCACCATGAAATTGGAGTTAATATTGTAGGATATTATATCATTATTGTTATGGAACAACAGGGATAAGATTTCGGATCGGAGGGAGTACAGCGTAAGCCGCAAATATTGCTCCCAACCAAGTTAAAGTCTATCAGGGAGCTTGTCAATCCGGCCCAAACCACGTTTATACCCTTGTCCTCCTCTTCTCTATCTCTCTCGGCGAAATTCTTTCCAGCCGCAAGTACACTCCTCGTATTTGATTCCTATCGAGAGCATCAAATGAAATAAATTCACTGTTGACATCACAGGTTGAAAGACCGAAATCACCTCCCGAGGTGAAACAAAGTGGCTGGGGAATGACTTCAGCTTTGTTTCCTCCTTGGAGGAATTTCTGGCTGAGAGATATGACTGTGGTTGTGCAACGAGTACAATGGAATTCCAATGAGACAATACAATAGTTCGTTGTAATTAACGGCAAAGTGAACTCATTGAATAAATGGCAGATTACGAGGTTGCGTGGATGGCATAGTTGGAGTTTAGACGACTCCAAACGAGATTGACGCCTCTGGTCTACACATCACACACTCATTTCATTTTCAGCCAGCTCAATGGGAGGTTCAATAGGGGGAAACAAGCAATGATCTCAAGAGTGGAACAGTTTGTTTTAGCAAAAAAAAATCTTGCTTCGCTTGAATTTAAGTAGCAACTACCTAATATGCCCAATCATAATCAATTGCCCGTTTGAATTATCATTTTACTAACTATCCAACAGGACCCTTTTCCAACTGGAAATACATATAAAAAATGGAGAAAACAGCTAGAGGTAGAGGCAACAATAACCAACAAATTACAATTTGGGTTGACAAGCCGAACCGCTCTGCTAATAATGCTTATAAATTATAAAAACTAATGATCACTGGAAGTCAAGCCCTGTCCTACTAAATTCGAGTACTGCTGCTAACTGTTCTTAAGGATACTTTACAGAAACAGATGTTCTGCCGTTTTCCCTTACCCAAGGACTAACACGAGTGTGTATTTCATGTTCAGCAACTACAATTAGACATGTCAAGCGGAATCATAATTTTGTGAAAATATCTGTAAATAATTTTTTATACGATCAAAGCAAAAGAAAAAGGGAGAAGAAGAATGACTCAGCCCTGTTAAGCATTACTTTGAGAAGAGAAAGGACCGGTCAACTAACAAAACATGACTCCAGCGAGAGAAAAAAATCTCCTCCGAGAAATCTTGATACAAGATTCAGTTGTGTGGGTGCAAATGGCCGGAGGAATGAGACCTCTCTCCAAGGCATCCCTGTTCCACACCACAACGTCGTACAGCCACCAAAGTATGTATTCCCAGTTTCATATCACATCGTTCTTGTTCCAGTTCTACTACTTCTACTACCACCACATATCGTACAATAGTCAAAGCCACACACATCGCCCAACTTACTCTAACTCCCTGTGTGTCGTGAATGCTTAGAAGTTAAGTAAAATCGGGGAGATGTGAGCTAACGTCCATTATTTTCATCTCAGTGAACTCTAGGCATGGTTGAGCTGTTTCAGTTATTGTAAGCAATGTTATACTTATGGGGTATGTATCATATCACCACTACCACCACCACTTAAAGTATCCACTGCCATTCACTCACTACTCCCATACAATAAAATGGAGTAGAGGAGAGATGCTCAGTCAGATACCTAACATACATACATTCCTCCTAATCTAGCATCTGAAAAAGAGAGGAAAAGCAATTTGATTATGTTCTGTGTGAAGAGATTTGATTTACGTTCTGTTACTACAACATGCTGCACGTAATAATGAAAGGAAATATAATATTTGTATGTTACATTCATAATTTAGTGCGCATTGCAGCAACATAAGTATGTATAGAGAGAGGGAAAGGAACGGGAGGAAGAATGGGACTGGGGATGGAGGTGGCGGCGGCGATGCTAGTGAAAGTTACTTCTGCCGGGGAGAATGCCATTGTCGTCATCATCATCCTCCTCCTCATGAACAACAGCAGCAATGGCAATGTCGCTCAGTTTTTTTGGCTCTGGTCAACTTTACTTTCCTCCTTTTTGATCTGGTAATGTCATGCATTTAGAGCGTAAGTTTTTATCCTCCGTATTATGTATAAAAAAGTAAAGCTTGCCTCTTTCGTATCTTCTCTCCTTTTTTCCCCTACTTTCTTCCCTTGTGTTGACGTCGAGTTGGCATTAATTCCTCTCCTGTCATAACCATTTTTGCAGAAGGAGCATGACCAGGGCACCATTACAGTTATTACTATTATCACCACCATGAGGGACTGCATTCGGAGGAATTTGTATGAATGCGATACATGTATATTATATTAGTATTATTATATGATGATGCATTACTATTAATAATAATAATAACAATAATAAAAAAGTCTCCACGATACTAATGAAATACATACAAATACACTTTCCAAGATCTGCGCTCCTTTCCGGAAGGGAGTTCACTTGCAGGCTCCAACTTTTCTGTTTTAGTTTACTCTCTCAACTGCTGAAAACCAAATAATAATAATACAGATTTTTAGGCCTCTGTTGCGAATCAGCCGCAAAATTTTGGAAGAAAGCTTCTATTTACCAGAGGCCGCCAATTCCCTTCTATGTGCAATTTAAAGAATGGTGATAAATAATTCCTCCAAAGACGTTCTACGAAAGGGTCACACATTTTCCCTTAAAAACCCAATGGCGTATGGGAGAAAGTGGCTGTTCACCGTACCTACCAAAACACATTGGCCAACTTTGACTAAAATCATTTCTCTTTCATGCACTCCCAAAAAAGCACGTGTAAATGAAGGAATAATGTGAAGGTAAAAATTTGAGCAGGAGGACCAGCTGCAGAGGATCGGAACATGTGCATGCGGTTTCATATTTATCTTTTAAACCTTTTCCTGTGGCAATTAAATGAAAAGGCAAAGCTAAAGCGGCTGTACTCACTTGTCCCTTTCTGGGAAGAGAAGTTGGTGAAGGTGGCTTTTAGTTTTTTACACAGCGGAAAGGAGCCCCGTTTCAATATTAAATTCATGGTTGTAGCGCGGGGGAGAGGAAGTGAAGGCTAGTCCTCGTGATAAAATATGTAATGCCAAACGGGACAGTTATGTATGGCTTTTAACTACAATTCCCTCTCACTTTATCCCCGTTCAGTTTACTCCCTCACTTTCTCCTCTGCCTTCTGTGTGGGCAGGCTGGATTTATACGGAAAGAATATTAGATTAGCTTGTTGGTATAGTGTTTCCAAGAGGAGGTTGATAATCGCATTGAACCCTGGTTGACCAAACGCACGTTTATCTTTAAAAACCTGCTATTGTTGGCAGATAGGCAGTTGTACATAAATAAATTTAAAGGAAGCTAAATATGTGCACATGTAGATTCCCCGTATTCACAGTTTGAGAGGAGGGGAAGGATGTCCGGAAACATCCCGTTTGTCACACAATAAACCTAGGAAACATACAACCCAAGCCAAGCCAATACAAAATTATTACTCATCTCCAGTTTCATCAGAGTTAGCCGAAAATACCTCCCAACAAACTAACACTCTACTTTGCTCTGCTTTGCAAAGTAATCAAACAATTTGACAGTCCCCCCTAAATGCATGCACACACAAAAGGATTATTTTAGTGGGGAATATAAGCCACCTGAAATTGCTAATAAATAATTTACAATAATATTTATTGCTCGAAGGACTCCGACGCTCCTCCTAATTCTATGAATGTATTAACCAGGAGTAGTGAGAATGTGTAATATTTACTTTGAAGCACACCACCACTTTTAATCCATGTTTGTCTAGTGCAATTATTTTCCAGGACAAAGAATGATAAAGGGACTGGGGAAAGGTGGAATTGCTCTTCTTCTTCCAATAAAATTCCAAATTTATGTACAAGGATACCTACCTACCTACAAACCGTGGAGCATACACTGGTTGACAACGCAAATGGAGCATTTTCTCATTCTCTTAGGGAGATCCATAATTTCACTAGGAATAAAATAAATTTTGAGTGTGCAGAAATCGCACGTCGTCGCCATTGTGCTCAAGTTACATGTAGCCGGAAACTCATGCATGAAATATAAATATTCCAGCAGCCATACACGCATAGGTAGGCATCCTCTCCCATTCCGCTTCTCTCTCTGCACTGCTACCCACTTTAACGTAAAAACAACATTTTGGAGGCATTAAAAATGGAATACTGAAAAGATGTAAATGCCGCTTGCACACCCACTTCTACTACGCAGCGAAGAGTATATAACCTGAGTCAAAGCGCTACTCTCTCCAACGGAGTAGGTCTTCCTTTCTCCAACGTTGACTGAACTGCAGTTGTAATTTCAATAAATGTGTCTCGAAATCTCTGCAAATGACTGTTTTTATAGATTTGTATGCATGCAGCGTAAAGTAACGCTTCCTCTTGAGAAAAAAATAGATAACCTTTTGTACTTATTGTTCGATTCCAAGAGATTTGAGATAGATATGTATAGTTACACGGAACTATTATAGGAAACCTTTGCTCCCGATGAGAATTTGTTTTCTGTAGCCATCATAATTTATTGAATATCTCAAAGAAAGCCTTCGATTTTTCCTTGTTTTCGTTTATAAATGAATGGAGCAAAAGGCTTTCAAGCTTGGCGAGTATCTGGCCAGGGTGCATGTTGATGATAACAGTGTACTTGTAAAATTCTGTTTAGGTAAAAGTTAAGTTCAAATGCCAAGGAGCATTAAATACTTGACCTGGTGCAGACAGTCGTAAATACGAAAAGGAATATCTAAAAAAAATTTTACAACCATTCCAGTTTCCTTCCCAGCATGTATAATCAAAGTCATACCAGTTGTGCACCTGCACTGCAGAGATCCTTTCACCCGAAGACTCCACATGAAGGCAAGAGAAAAAATATCTAATATTCCATATTCCACAACACACTTTCACCCTATTTTTTCCTCCCTTGAAAAAGAAAAAAGTTAACGGTGAAGTTGTTATTCACCGCCAACCTTTCCATTTTCTTCAACGTTTGAAACTTAAAGTATGTCTATACGTTGGAGATAAAACTGTCTGGACAACTTCCCCTTTCCATTCATTGTCCTTGTTGAAAACTTTCCTTTTCATTTACGGTTATTTACATGATTGCAGTTATGATTTTTTCCCTTCACAATAATATAGTTACTCTCGTACTCTCGTATGTAATACGTAGTACAACAAAAGAAGAATGGGAAACGGGAAGTTGTGCAGGATCAGCGGAAAACTTTTTAAATTTGTCAGACGTTTAGAAAGGGGAACGCAGATGTGATATAAAAAGACAAGTTATGTAACCTTTGACAATAAAATGCAAAAATAACTTCCATAAATATCAATGATAAGTACGGTGGCAGTTGTTGATACATGATTCTTCCCTGGGATAACGTTAGATGATATAATAATTATAGAGAACGGAAATAAATAGAAATATGACTCTTATAGTGTACATACCTAGGTAGGTCGGCATATGCATTACTTTAGAGTATTTTGTTGTTGTGCTTACTATAGTTGTGGATATTCATGCTTGGCTTATAATTTCACGCTGGTACTACAATCAAGAAGGCATTCACGTTTTTCCCTCGCATGAGTCCAGGCTAATCTTAGCCGATCTCTGTTGTGGTAAACTGACTTCACTGGAGATCATGAATGGTTGAGTTGTAATTAGGTACTTAAGATCTTAACTTGAGACTTAAGCCACAATATGTTAGCTCTAATAATTGTTGTGTGGCTTATGCTTAACTGCTCCATTGAACACTGTCACTATATACATGTCATGGGAAATGCCTTAATACTTTATTTTCTTCCGTCCTTCCTTTAAAATACGCCGTGTTTTGGATACCTGACTGAAGTGAAAGTAAAATAAAGACAATAATACTGCTTTATTTTATTTGTCGGTTTAATTGTTATTATTAATTATTCCATCCCAGTGGAGTGGCATAACAGTCAAGATGGTTTGGATTGGGAAGTTTGTGGTTTTTGTTTTTTAGAAAATTAAATTCACTATGATGGTATCGGCAAAGCCAATATTTAAAGTTGACTTTACCAACAACGTAACAACCCGCCATGATCAGTTAAGCTTTAATGTCCCCCAAAAGGAGGGTGGGGGGTACTGTTGTTTTAAAACAGTTTCTGTTCTGTAAATTCTCATCTGATTACTGTGAATTGGGATTACGGTATGGAATTTATTGGAAGATGTGTGTGTATTCTCAGCACAGCCTGATTTCTCCCTCCCTCCAAACATATTTGTATATATGTTCATGTGTGTATGTATATCTGCTCAGAATGGATTTTGAAGGACAGAGAATCATCAAGAGCACTTCCACGTGGTTAGCAAATTCAAAGTTAGTGTTTTGGAATGAGCGTGATTTCTGCCTGGAAAGCACAATCAGAGGGAAGTAAGCCCGGAGAAAATGAAGTGGATGTAATGCAGTGAAAGAAAGGGAGAGAAAAAAGCCAGGGAGGATTCAATATATTCAATACGATCATCATGTAGTCTGACTGCATCATGTAATAATACTAGCAATAATCATAGTAATACCATGAGACATTTTTTCTCCTCTTTTAGTATTCTTAGCGCAGTGAGAAATGGGGACGTGCTTACAACAACAACTGCTAACAGTATGTTTTCTCTCTCCTTTGACATCAGCCTTAGCCAACATCATTATCAGTCTTACCAACTTTAAAAAAAAATACTAACCAGAAAAAAAGAAGAAGAAGAAGAAAATGGATAGATTTTTCCTGCAAAAACGAAGACGAAATGATAGGAACAGAAAAACTGCACAAACTAATAATGTGAGTGCTTTAGGAAAAGAAAAAGCTATCCTGATTCAATGATGCAAAAACCGGAATCCTAACAGGGAAACAATAAAAGCATGTGGAAATCTATGATCAATATTTGCTTAAGTTTCATCCAAACCTTTCACTTTCCCTTCTAACATCCAATGAGTAGAGAAAAATATTTCCTAGTTTAGCTGATGCTCCTATGCATGCATACCTATACGTTTATGTACCTCTTTCTTTGCTCTCTCTATATATGGTTGACCTGCTTCCAAGTTTCTTGTGATTGTGATCATAATGGTTTGGTGAAAATAAATGTTTAGTTCTTTCATGACTTTCCCACTCGTTTCCTTATTCTGTACAAAACGACTGGATTAAAAAAAGTACGAGAAGAGTAAGCAAACCAACTGCGGAACAAAGGGAAATGATTTTGTTTTTCTTGAGTCAGTCAACTTTCCCAGCCTGTTTTCTTCCCAAATCTATATCTACATACTCACTTGCTGGTTATTACTATCCAAAATGTAAGAAGACGTCTCCGGGCCCGGTTCCCTTGTTGGGAATGAGGAATGAAAGAAAATAGTTTTTATTGCAGGAAAGTTACTTTCCCCCCTTCATACCTGGATCTTTGGAATAAGTAGTTTTCTCATCATTTTCTTCCGCCAATCCCATCACTAGCTGGGAGCAAAGTAAAAAAATAAATAAACATGAATCAGTTCTTCAACTGAACTGAACATACCTATGTAATGCAGGATAATGTGCTGTAATGCAAATGCATTCTCATGCACTTACTCACTTTGCTTTCATTTTGCTCCCTCCCGACATTTCTCCACCAAGGTAAAAAAAAACAGTAGCCATACAAAATGGTAATGTACAATCGTACATTTATCTGTGCCACAGCAGTAGTACCTACTTCTTTCCCTTTGCAGCAAGGCAATCCATTTCCAGTCCAGTCTAGTCTAGTCTCATGGAAGGACGTCAATGAATCTCTGTTGGACCCATACAATGCCCTGCAATGAATGTTGGTGGGGTTGGGATGATGGAGCCTTCCAACAAAATGTTTACACATGCAGACGAAGACACAAACACACGTGGACAAAATGTGTGCATGAGTGTGTGTCTCTGTGTTAGTTGAGTGAATGTTCGGAGTACTGAACATGTATCATTTATGACCATCATCGCAGAATATCACGATAGGCACTATCCATATGACTATGACATGACTATATATTTTTTAGCCATGTAGAATTGACGTTTTATACAATTTTTTTTTCGTAGTGAAAAGAGGGAATAAAATGTTTGCTAGCAACAAATAAAAGGAAGGGAAAGTTGACTATAATCGTTACATTTTTGACTCAGTTGCAAAGTACTTGCTGGAGCAGTAGCAATAGCAATAGGAGTTGGTTGCAGGAGGAGGAGAGACGGAGTGCCACATGAATGAATGCATGCATATAGACCCTTTTATAAAACCCTTCAGAAAGTAAAATACCCATTCACATGACTCGAAAACCAACCAGCCAGCCAGCCACCACCATCACAATCAACATTGTAGGTGGTAGTGTTTTGTGATGGTTATTGTTCATGATATTGCAATACTGAGGAGGAGAAAAGAAGGAGGCTTAACCATTTAGCAATTTTTTCTTGTTGTTGATTTTAGTACATGGCTGTCTGTAATGTTACGTCCATGTGATGTTGTTATGTGTGTAGCTCTTGAATAAACAACCTTAAAGTCTTTCACAAGGAGCACCGCAAATCTCTCGAGGGGCTACTACTTCTACTTCTATTGCTCCTTCTTCACAGAATTATCCGGGCACTGCGTTTCCCATCCATCCGTTCCATTTCAATACTGTTTACTTCATTCCTCTAAAACTCTTGCCTCTTGTCTTCGATTCCGAATGCACGTTGCGTTGCATTGCATTTGTTTCAGGTATGCGTTGCCCTGTCTCTACGGTTGTGGAACAGTCTGGTTGTGGTGGAGTCTGCATACATTCCTTTTTTCTTCTCTTTTGTTTGTTAGTTATTTATATCAAGTTTTTTTTTGTTATTTTTCTCGTATATAGTTCTTGTATCTTTTTTTCAATTACTTATTCACGATGCTCTACTTTCTCTTCCATGTCGTGAACATAACTTCCTTTTCTAAAGTCATCTGATTTGTTGTGCTATTTGGTCAATTCAAATTAAGGTAGGGATCTGCTTGTTTGCGATGAATCCCAGCATGACAAATTTTCCCCCTTTTTGTGTCCCAGATGAAGCCTTCGCATTTTAAAGAAATGAAATGAGAATGAGCATTCTCGTTTTGTTTTGTTAGGAATAAATGCATCGATAAAGTATAGTAGCGTCACAGTGAACTGGCTGAAAAGCGGAAGAAGGGAGTGGAAGTTATTTTTCTGCTAGGCTTTTAGTGCATGGCTACCTACCTATGTATATGGCGCAATAAAAGCTTACAAGGGAGAAGAAATAGGACAGTGGTTTTTTTCAATGCATTTTCGTGGATGGTGATGAGATGAGTTCTGTTTGCTCTGCTTTTGTTTTTAGATTGTCTACGCCACGGTTAACCATCGTGAAAAGAATTGGGAAGGAGAAGAAAGGAATAGAAAACAAAAGACAGACGCTCTCCCATTTCCAAGATATGGAACAGTCATAAGATGGTGGAAACATATTTTTAAGTATCCTACATTTGCATATTCACCGGATGAGCAAAAATAAAAGGAAAGTGGTGTTCTATGTTTTCGAGGAAGCAAATTTAATTTATTACGTAGGACGCAAAAAGTCATGGGAAGGATCACAGAGTAAGATGT